>CABHPQ010126120.1:0-19763 GCA_902168405.1 Peromyscus aztecus | reverse complement strand
AAGCCAACAGCCAACATCAAATTAAATGGAGAGAAACTCAAAGCAATTCCACTAAAATCAGGAATGAGGCAAGGCTGTCCGCTCTCCCCATACTTATTCAATATAGTACTTGAAGTTCTAGCCAGAGCAATAAGACAGCATAAAGAGATTAAGGGGATACAAATTGGAAAGAAAGAAGTCAAACTTTCCCTATTTGCAGATGACATGATAGTATACTTGAGTGACCCCAAAGATTCAACCATTTATACAGCTTATAAACACCTTCAGCAACATAGCAGGTTACAAGATCAACTCAAAAAAAAATCAGTAGCCCTCCTATACACAACTGACAAACAGGCTGAGAAGGAAATCAGAGATACATCACCCTTTACAATAGCCACAAATGATATAAAATACCTTGGGGTAACACTAACCAAGCAAGTGAAGGACCTATATGACAAGAACTTCAAGTCCCTGAGAAAAGAAATTGAAGAAGATGTCAGAAAATGGAAAGATCTCCCATGCTCATGGATAGGCAGGACTAACATAGTAAAAATGGCAATTTTACCAAAAGCTATCTACAGATTCAATGCAATCCCCATCAAAATACCAACACAATTCTTCACAGACCTGGAAAGAATAATACTCAACTTCCTATGGAAAAACAAAAAACCCAGGATAGCCAAAAGAATCCTGTACAATAAAACAACCTCTGGAGGCATCACGATCCCTGACTTCAAGCTCTACTATAGAGCTACAGTAATAAAAACAGCTTGGTACTGGCATAAAAGCCGACTTGTGGACCAATGGAATCGAATTGAAGACCCTGACATTAATCCGCACACCTATGAACATATAATTTTTGACAAAGAAGCCAAAAGCGTACAATGGAAAAAAGAAAGCATCTTCAATAAATGGTGCTGGCATAACTGGATATCAACGTGCAGAAGGCTGCAAATAGATCCATATCTATCATCGTGCACAAAACTTAAGTCCAAGTGGATCAAAGACCTCAACATAAATCCAGCTACTCTGAACCTGCTAGAAGAGAAAGTAGGAAGTAGTCTTGAACGCATTGGCATAGGAGATCGCTTCCTAGGTATAACACCAGTAGCTCAGACACTGAGAGAAACAATCAATCAATGGGACCTCTTGAAACTGAAAAGCTTTTGTAGAGCAAAGGATACGGTCAACAAGGCAAAGCGACAGCCCACAGAATGGGAAAAGATCTTCACCAACCCCACATCTGACAGAGGACTGATATCCAGAATATATAAGGAACTCAAGAAATTAGACATCAAAATGCCCAACAGTCCAATTAAGAAATGGGCTATAGAACTCAACAGAGAATTCTCAGCAGAGGAAACACAAATGGCTGAAAGACATTTAAGGAATTGCTCAACATCCCTAATCATTAGGGAAATGCAAATCAAAACAACTCTGAGATACCACCTTACGCCAGTCAGAATGGCTAAGATCAAAAACACTGAGGACACCTTGTGCTGGAGAGGATGTGG
Organism: Peromyscus aztecus; assembly: GCA_902168405.1. NCBI lineage: Eukaryota > Metazoa > Chordata > Mammalia > Rodentia > Cricetidae > Peromyscus > Peromyscus aztecus. The sequence continues at coordinate 18,267 of CABHPQ010126120.1, read as the reverse complement.
AGCTAGGGGAACTCTCCTCCACTGCTGGTGGGAATGCAAGCTTGTACAGCCACTTTGGAAATCAATATGGCGCTTTCTTAGAAAATTGGGAATCAATCTCCCCCAAGATCCAGCTATACCACTCTTGGGCATATACCCAAGGAATGCTCAATCATACCACAAGGGCACTTGCTCAGCTATGTTCATATCAGCATTATTTGTAATAGCCAGAACCTGGAAACAACCTAGATGCCCTTCAACCGAAGAATGGATAAATAAACTGTGGTACATATACACAATGGAATACTACTCAGCAGAGAAAAACAATGACATCATGAGGTTTGCAGGCAAATGGATGGATCTAGAAAAAATCCTCCTGAGTGAGGTAACCCAGACTCAGAAAGACAGACTTGGTATGTACCCACTCATAGGAGAATACTAGTTGTGGAACAAGGATGAATGGACGGCTACTCACAACACCAGGGAGGCTACCTGGAAAACAGGACCCCAAGAAAGACATGGGGATCGCCCAATGACAGAGAAATGGATGAGATCTACATGAACAGTCTGGACGTGAGTGGGGGTAATGAGGGGCGAGGGGCGAGGGAAAGAGAACTTGGGGGAGCGGGAGATCCCAACTGGATCAAGAACAGAGACCCAAACACAAGACAAGAACACAAGGAATGTTCATGGTAAATGAAGACCACATGAGAATAGGAAGAAGCAAAGTACTAGAGAGGCCCACAGAAATCCACAAAGATGCCCCCACAATAGACTGCTGGCAATAGTCGAGAAATAGCCCGAACTGACCTACCCTGGTGATAGGATGGCCAAACACCCTAATTGTCGTGCTAGAAACCCCATCCAGTGACTGAGGGAACTGGATGCAGATATCCACAGTCAGGCCCCGGGTGGAGCTCCGGGAGTCCACTTGGCGAGAAGGAGGAGGGTTTATGTGAGCAAGAGTTGTTGGGACCAGGGATGGATGGAATACAGGGACGAGTGGCCAAATGAATGGAAACACATGAACTGTGAACTGATGGCTGAGGGGCCTCCAACTGGATCAGGCCCTCTGAATGGGTGAGACAGTTGATTGGCTTTATCTGTTTGGGAGGCATCCAGGCAGTTGGACTGGGTCCTGTGCTCAGTGCATGAATTGGCTGTTTGAAACCTGGGGCTTAGCAGAGGTGCTTGGCTCAGCCTGGGAGGAGGGGACTAGACCTGCCTGGACTGAGTCCACCAGGTTGATCTCAATCCTCGGGAGAGTCTTTGCCCTGGAGGAGATGGAAATGGGGGGTGGGCCGGGGGGAGGGGGCGGGGCGGGAGGTGAGAGAATCGGGGAATCTATGGCTGATATGTAAAGTTGAATTATATTGTAAAATAAAATAAAATAAATTCAAAAAAAACACAAGCAAACAGTGGAAGGAGATGAATAAATCCCTTAAAGAATGAAAAAAAAAAAGTCAAACGAAATGAATACAACCTGACCTGAAAGTGGAAATAGTAACAGTAAAGAAAATACAAACTGAGGGAAATCCAGAAATGAAAAATTTAGGAATCTGAATATGAACTACAAAGGCAAGCTTCATCAAATTCAGTTTCTTCAATGCCATATACTGATGAGACTACCCTTTTCCTCATTGTGAATTCTGAACACTTGTCAGAGAGCAAACAGCCCTATCAGCATGGGCTCATCTCTGAGCTCACTACTCTAGTCTACCGGTCTGCCTTTGTGATGACACAGTATCATAGTTACTACCATTTTGTAGTGCATTTTGAATGAGAAGGCACATTGGATATTTCCAGCTTTGTTCTTCTTTCTCAAGACTGATTTGGCACTGGTATCTTTTGTAGATTTGTATGAATTTTAAGATTGTTTGTTCTATGTGAAAAGCACCACTGGATTTAACTAGCAGAAAGGACATTTTCACAATATTAATGCTTCTTTTTTTATTTTATTCTTTTCTCCCCAAACATAATATTTCATTACTTATTTGGGGATTTCATACAGTGCATCTGGGTAACACTTGCTTCCCACTCATCCCAGGTCTGCTCTTCCACCCTTTTGCCCTCTCCAAAAAGAAAAAAAATACAAGTCCAGTTTGTGTTGCCCATATAGTTGTTGAAACATAGTCAAGCCATTGGAGCATGGTCAGTCCCTTAAGGATAACTCAGTCCTTCCCCACCCCACTGCCAGAAACCATCAACTAGCTACACTTCAGCATCATTATTACAAATTTTAAGCACTCTCTTCAATAGCTTCCTGTCTGAATTGTTTCTTTTTGGGAGAGTGGGGGGTGTCACAGAAGCCTTCAGTGTTTCTCATTCTCAATTATGAGTCTGCAATCATGAATACCACTGCAAAAGAAGTTTCCTTGCCCATAACAGTCAGCAGTAGCATGGATCATGAACTTCCACATGGCTTCCTAGGTATCACAGACAATGGAGTTCAACATGACTCCAATGGCAATGTGGACCACAGGCATCGACCATGAAGGTTTTTCAAGAAGGCTTACTCCAGAATATGAAACATTCTTTTCTCAGCTATCCTGCTGCTGCTCAGGGCTAGGGTGATTTATGGCTAGGCAATTTATTGGGGAGCAGAACCTGCATGAGTTCCAGGCTGCTACACAACATCCTATTCAGCAACAACATGCTCCTTTGTCCAACATCTTTCCCATCTCTCTATCACACATTCATTTATTAAAGTGGCATTGCAAACTGAGTGTGTCACAGTGTGTATATATATAAATACACACACACACGTGTATATATATATATGCCCCACATGCAAATACTTACTGCAACGAGTCATTGGTCTGGTTGTGGGGGAACCCAATTTTTCCCCAGGGTACTCTTCAGGAGAGAGGAATAAGAGATATTAGATAGAGAGATAGAGGGGAGAAAAACAGAAACACAGGATAGCCTAGGGAGGGCCTGGATAAATATCCATCAGTCCCTCCTGTATCTTCTAAAGGGATTTTTATAGGAATGCCAAGGGGTAGAGCAAAAGACTTCCCCCTAACACAGCCAAGTGCAAACCCTTCCAATCACCTGGTAACCACACACATGGTCAAGCAATCCTCTAATGCAGCCCTTCTGGGTAAAGCAAGCTCAGATCTCACTAGGAAACCTTTGTGGGCCTCCACATCTGGTTCAAGGTTTCTGGTTTCTGAAGCACCATAAATATTAAACTATCACTGAGACTCATCTTGAATATCCTGTTGTTGGACAGAGTTAGGATGATCTTGGGGCTGGGCAGCATGTCCAGGGACAGGATCTAAGAGAGCTCCAGGCAACTACATGCGTTTTAAATCATATAGGAGAGCAGAAGTGTGTGTGTGTGTGTGTGTGTGTGTGTGTGTGTGTGTGTGTGTATGTGTGTGTGTGTGTTTAATAAGGTAGGTTTTTTTATAAATAACTAGTAGCCACACTTACAAAAAAGTTCAATGCTATTGCTTATCAATGCCTTATGTATTTCATAATAATTTTACAGACATAATCTTGACATAATCTCAGAATGCCTTTCCAAGCTTATCAGCCAGCCAACCAATCAAACCTCCTCCACTCACAAGAGCCTGGGACTTATACTCCTAGAGAGACTAGATGAGGGACATACAGCACAGTATGGAAAGAGCATGATGTAAAAATAAGACCCAAGATGGCAGAAGTCTACCCCCAAAATAAAGACTCTCAGGAGGGTAGTGAACAGAACTTCCAGGCCATTGGACAAGAAAAGCAGTAAGGATAAGAACTATGTGGCAGCTCAGATTCAACTGGGTGGAGACAACTCCAGTAGGAAATGGTGGTGCTGAGCTCACTGAGTGTGTTTTAACCTGTGGAGAGATTTACACTAACGCTTGATATGAATTGTTGACAGACATGTTTAAAATGACAAAAAGAAGCCAACTTTTAGTCAAAACAAAGTTTAATGAATTTAACTTCAGTCAAAACAAAACTTATCATCACAGGAACTATACAAATTAAGTCTGAATAATAATAGGTTAACAGTAAATAATGACTTAAGCAAACTGATGTTTTAGCCATACAGAGAAGTTGTATGTGTGTATGTGTGAGTGTGTGTGTGTAGTGTAAGAGAACATAAGTTCCTTTTCATAGTAATTTTTGATGGTAAGCACTAGTCATAGTTTTGTGGTGAATACCAAGACTGGAATAGCAATATCTTAAGAGTAGGAACACTTGTGTGTATCCATGCATGGAGCTGATTAACGGCTGACTTTGCTCTAAGGTTATCAAGAAAGTACTTGTTACTTTGTTTGTAGCCTCAAATATTAGCATCTGTAGATGTCTCCTTACAGTCGCCACTATATACAGTTCTTTCCACATAGACCTGGAGATTGAGGCCTGGTTGACATCCTCATGAGAGTATGGATGGCAAAGGAAAGTAAGCTCTTACTATTCAGTCACCTAATTGTAGCTAAAACTTTTCTATGCTCACCTGGCACCAAGGTCCCACAGCCACTTATAAATTTCTATGTCCCACCTGGTCCTGCAACTGCTCAGACCCAAGTAAACACACAGAGGCTTGTATTAATTATGAACTGTATGGCCTAATGGCTCAGGCTTCTCGCTAGCTAGATCTTAATCTTAAATTAATGCATTTCTATAAATCTATACTTTGCCACATGGCTTGTGGCTTACGGTATCTTTACATCTTGCTTCTCATGGCAGCACCTGGCAGTATCCTCTCTATTCTGCCTTTCAACTTCCTCCTCTCTAGTTAGAATGTCCCATCTAACCCTATTCTGCCTCACCATTGACCAAACAGCTTTTTATTAAACCAGTGTACAAAAGCATTACCCCATAGCATTTCCCCTTTTCTGTTTAATTAAAAGGAAAGTTTTTAATTTTAACATAGTAAAATTATATATAACAAAACAGTTATCAAGCAAGAATCACAGTTACAATATCTAGTCTATTTGTATTTGACAAAATTAAAGAAAATATTCTATTTATCGTATATTTGTGAGTCTAAAATTTCATATCTAATTTATCTTTTATCATAACCAAGGAAAATTATAACTATCTACTCTTCAACTACATCAAAGACCTCAAAAGGATATAATATTACCTAAGTAAACAGAAAGAATATTGTAAGCAACTTCCAAAAATCTAGAATGGCAGAGACAGCTGGCTGCCTGGACAGTCACCTAAAGTTCTTCTGCAATATTAGAGCACCTAATATCTGTGACTTTCTGGAAGATCACCTCTTTCCTCACTGCATCATATGTATGTTCCTCATGCAAACCTCTCCAAAAGAGCAAATTACAACAGAGGAAGTATGATTGATTAGCTGGCTACTGGGCTAGAAGAGGTATTCTGAGATTGTGTCTGTAAAAATCATCGTGATATTTGATGCTAACATCAGTATATCAATAGATACATGTATTATTTAGAAATCAGATAGATTCCAGAAGCTATGCTCTTCCCAAAATAGTTTACAGCAGTTGCTTCTAATCAATCAATCCTGAGGAGTAAAAGATTTGTGAAAGACAGAGAACTATGTGTTTCATTATTTCTTGCTTCCCAACTGCAGATATACATTGATTTAAAAAAAAAAAACCTAAAACTGAAATCTTTAAAAAAAATAGTATAGTCACATTTCAAAATAATGTGTATTTCATTTGAATGTGCCCCTCCCTTTGGCTCCTTAGAGCTGGATCATCTTCCAATTTGTGAGCATCCTCCATATTTCATGTGTTGGGTTTATTGGATCCTCATGGCAACCAGACTAGGGAGTTCATTGAACTTCGATTTTCAGTCACAGAAATAGAAAATTCTGAGAGAGAGGAAGAGAGAATAAAACACACTGTTGCTTCATTCCTTGGGAGCCAGATGAGTTTCCTGACATAGTTCTGGAATGTAAGAGATTCCAAGGAGATGTAAGAGAAATTCTTCAGGAAGCTAATTTGTCTTCCAGGAACCCAGAACTTTGAGCATGCAGCAGCCTCTCTGGAGCAAGGAACACACAAGCTATATGCAAACATGAAACTACAAAGAGCCTGCATGACTGATCTCAGAAATCCATCCAGCCACGAAGGACTGTCTACCTCCACACTTCTTAAGTGAGGACATGTTTCAAAATATGTAAGCCACTTCAGTAAGATTTACTGCAGTACATCCCTGAAAACGATTCACATGGTACACATTTCAAAGCCTCTCTTAGCAGATCACCCTGCTTCTCAGATGCCAATCAAAGCTGCCAGGCGGTGGAGGATGGCTTCTGGGGAAGATCCCCACTTCTCAGTGTTCTCTCACTTTCCCTCCTGAAGATGTGTCGATGGACTGCAGTGCCTCAGGAGCAGCCATCTTCCTAGACATGAGTCATGGGTTCTCTGGTTGAGTGCTGATCAAGAGAAACATTACGTTCCAAGGCTGTTGGTGGAACTGTCTAAAATGACAGAACTTCTTGAGGACAACCGTAGCACCTGGGCATGTAGAACACTGGATTAATCTCAATGGTTTTGGTATCTTCTTAAGTTAACTTATTTTAGTGTATATAACAAGAAGGTAATAACATTCTACAGAATAAATGTTTATATTCCCACAAACTCACATGCTAAGAAGTATCACATTTAACATGTTGATCCTCAGAGGTAATCCTCCAGCACATGATTAGGCTGTGACAGTAGAACTTTTTGGTCACCCTTCAGCCCCCATCTTAACAAGTCTCCTTACTTTATTTGCGTAATTCTTCATCCTTGAGACCCGACAATTTCATTTCCATATTGTCCTATATTGGTCTCTGTTCTTTATTTCTTGTTCTTCCTCCTCCTTCTCCTTGTCATCCTCCTCCCCCATCCTCCTTGACCTCATCTCTCTTGTCCTCCTCTTCTTCTTTCTTCTTTCTCCTCCTCTTCCTCCTTCTCCTCTTCCTCCTTTTCTCCTTCTTCCTTTATTTCTCCTCCTCCTCCTCCTCCTCCTCCCCCTCCTCCTCCTCTTCCTCCTCCTCCTCCTTCTTTGACAGGATCTCACTATGGAGCCCTGGCTAGTCTAGAATACCTTATGTAGAACAGGCCAACTGTGAACTCACAGAGATCCGCCTGCCTCTGCCTCCCAAGTGCTGGGTTTAAAGGCATGTGCCTCCATACCCAGCTGGTTCTTTTTCTTTATCAGAGCTGTTTGGTCTTCTTTCTGCTGCCCTGATACTGATCTCCAAATATCAATATTTTTTAAGGAGTATCAGTTTTCCTTACAGATTTAACTACAACCATGAACATTCAGATTTTAGTTAGAAAAAAAGGAAATTAGTTTACTTTCCAAATACAATGGTTTTAAATAGAACAAGAAGACTGGGAAGGGACAGGTTAAGAAAGGAGGAAGCCATCCAGGACATGCTCGGTAGATATTTTGACTGTTCTGTTCTAAATGGGCCATTCTCAGGAGCTCAGTAAGAAGCTGCTTGGAACCTCGCAGGTGTCTTTATACAGGTCTACCTGTAGTTGCCTCTGAAAATAATGGCTGTCTCTTTCTGACATTCCTAATTTCCAATGAGTCTCACTGCATATCTTGACACTAAACTTTCCAGAACAAGAGGGGTCATCTTCTGACCACAGAAAACTTGATATTCACCTAATATTGTCATTAGGCAACTTTAGAACCTTGTTTATCCTTGAGCTACTCTCAAGCATTCTAGGGATTAAGCACGTCATGGCTTAGTCTTTCTAATCTATACACAATTCTCTTAAATCAAACCCTAATACATCCCTCTGCTCCCATAGGGCTGTAAGTGAAATCAGCTTCCCGAAACCTGGTTGAGCCAGTTCAAATCAAAGGCACAGATAACCTCATTGAGTTCTGCTTACATTGTTTTTCTCCTTTTCTCTATTTTTTAGAAGCTACTGGGGTTTTCTGAGTTTCATTTTTGTTTTTGTTTTTAGAGGAAAATATAAAACTGGAATCCTTAGGAGTCAGACATCCATCCTTGCTTCCACTACCTTCACTTCCTTCTGTAAAAACCACAGTAGCTCACGGTGACCAGAAACCTTTCCTCTAATCCAGTGGTGCTCAACCTTGCTAATTCTGTGATCCTTTAATATAGTTCCTCATATTGTGGTGATTCGACCCTAAAATTATTTTTTGCTACTTCACAACTGTAACTTTGCTACTGTTATGAATTGTAATGTAAATATCTGTGTTTTCTGATGGTTTTAAGTGACCCTTGTAAGGGGTGGTTTGACCTACTAAAGGGGTCACAACCCACAGGTTGAGAACCATTGCTCTAACCCATTTTTTTTTTTCTCACCGTAGCCAAACAAAGTCATCTATCTAACATGATTCTTCCCATATCACTCTGTTTAAAAACTAACAGCTCTATTTCCACATAAGTGTGATCTAGCTCTAAGTACTACAAGGGCATCTATTTCTAATCGCTACTTTGTGTTTTATATTCCTGCCACATTCAATCACAATATGCACTGCACAGTGCCTGGCATCAATGGGGCTCAGTCAGGAAGAGAATAAATGAGATAAGTGGCTTGTTTTCCTTCTGGGTAAAGCTAAAGTGGGCTTCTGTTTCTTTGTACCCTACTTGCTCCTCTTCCAGTGCAGGACTCAGGACTCACAGCACGGTGGGTGTTCAAAGATGCTTGTCGACTAATAAAATTAGCACATTCATTTTACCACCCAAGAAGGAGTTCCATGGAATCTTGATTCCTGGCAATTTAAAACATTTTCTGGGTGTTACAATTATTGGCCCATTGTAGGACAAGGAGTGAGTGGGTGAGAGAATTCATTAGCTCATTAAAACACAACAAAAGCAACATAATTAAAACATTTAGGCAATTTCTGGATCACAGAACGTGAATAATCATGGGTGCAAAACAAACCCTCAACCGGTTGGTTGTCTGCAGATGCACCATTTCCTGCTTTCTCAGAACACTGTCAACTGCAGCTCTATACTTTTGCCTTGTCCCCTCCTTACAGGGGGAGTTGCTTTAATGAGCTCTATTCTTAGCACAGAGTCAGGAAACAGGGGTCCCACAGATCGTGATAGAGACACCTGCTGAACACTGAAAAAGAGGATTTCCCCTCGACTGTGTCTGCTTCCAGCCGTTTGTTTTTAGCCTCATAACTGTAACTGCCACTGTGCTCGGAGCACTGCACACATCTTCTTTCTTTCAAATGAGGTGTATGTAATTACCATCATTTCATGGATGGAACTGAAGACTCCAAGACTACACAGCCAGTTGACAGAGTCAGGCTGAGAAATAAATGGTTGAAATCAGACTCCCAAAGCCCCTCTTTTAATCAGTGTGAAAACCAGAATAGTCAGGAGATTTTCCCTCTGTGGTTCTGGCAGCACTTGGTCCTCATCAGGCTAGAATGTGAAGATACAGCCTGCCTACTCAACCCTGTACCTGGACACAGCAGCACCTAGGGACGCTCAGTGGGTGACGAGCGTTCATTCCTGTTCTCTCCCCTTCCATTCTCCTTGTAATCTTGCCTTTATCACTCCAGCGCTCATTGATTCTCTCCACGCCACCTTTTCTCCTGCCTGGCAGTCCTTGAAGATCACTAGATGCCCTTGAGTTCCTCCTACTGACATATGGAGTCCCTGGAACAGCAGCAATGGGCGACAGCTCAGCAGGTTGGCGCTCAAACGTGTGAATTTGGAAAGGACAGGGAACAATTCTGTTCACCGTATATGTAGACACATCTTTCACTCTCCCCCATTAACAACACCGTGAAGCCCTCAGTAGATATTTGAAGCAAAGAGAATGGTGCAAGTCATGGTTGGAATCTGAAGATAAGTCCCATCAATCAAAAAGGCCAGAAACAGAAATGCAGTTGCCTGAATTTCTGCCTGAAGGCTTGGAGGAAATGTGTGCCTGAAGAAATAATAGAGATAATATCATAGATGTTCAGTGAAGAGAGACATGCAGAGACAGCAGAAAGGAAAACCCATCAAGGTGAAACGTGAGCAAAGCTGTGTTTTGTCAGCAGTGCTGAATAGAAGCAGATTTACAGAGAGAGTTCCTGCAGTGCCAGGGAGCAACTGCCAGCTCCCCCAGCTCGTAGGGCTCCTATGCCTCCTTCTACTCTGCTTTATGCCTCTCCCCTGCTATACTAAGCTCTGAGTCAATCCTTAATTCCTGTACAAAAAGTGAAAGAATATTCCTTCCTTGATGCTCAAGTCCTTGATGGTTAAGGGCGTGGACCTGAGTGTGTATTTCACTGTCTTCTGTTTCCAATATAAAGACAAAAGACAGAAGGAAGGGGTTCCCTCCTTGGTATCCCCCCCCCCCCAGATCCTCTGCTCGGTGGGGACCAGGAATAGACTAGCACTTTTTGATTCTGAGGCTTCTTGACATCACCTGCTACTGGCCCATGTGAGCCTTTCCAGGGTTCCTTCAGCATTATAGTATGTCAGGTTAGCTAGAAACTGTTTCATTATTTGACCTCTTGGCTTCTGGGGCTTACTTACTTCTATCTGGTAACTTAGTGTCATGGGAATATTGGTCTTACCCCATCTTTGGTCCACTGTAAAATTTAAAAAATTAAAAGGGTTACATGCATCTGATGAAAAAATTCAGACATTCCCCAACTATCCTCCAAGATTCTGTCCTCAGAAATAACCACTGTGTGTGTGTGTGCGTGTGTGAGTGTGCGTGTGTGTAAAGCAGCTTTAAGCTTTAAGGCACAGAACAATCAAAAAATGGCTGCATTTTATTCATAGTGATACGGAAATCCGTGCCTGTGGCCAGTGGTTACATGCAGATACGCACAGCCCTCTACTTTAGAGCTGTTGTAATCTGTTTCCTATTCTCAGCAGATGCCACCAGGGTGGGTTACGGGAAGGTTGTCGTTCTGAATTAAGTTAGCGTTTCCAAAGCACAAACACAGGTGCTCCTCACTTCTTGATGGGTTACATTCTGATAAAGCCATTGTGCACTGAACACACTGTCAATCCGAAGCGTGTTTCATGCACCTAAACTTGTGAATTATCAGAGCTTAACAACACAGATGACACAGAACATCAGCTGTTCACCTTCATGATGGTCAAATGGAAATTGCCACTGGATGTCCCTGCCAATTAATATCAGAGTGTCACACTACATATAACCAGAATAGGGAAAAAATGAAAATTCAAAAATCACAGTACATTTCCTACAAAGCACACATTGCTTTTATATAGGTGTGAAGTTGAAAAGTTAAGTCATAAGTCAGGATCCATGTGCAAGTTGTCATTGTTGGTTTTATTAATGAACCTTAAATTTTTATCTCCATTTCCATTATGAGTTCTACACAAAAATGAATGAATGCACAGTGTCAGCTCACTTAACTTAACTTGAAGAACTATGGTGCTGGGAATAGCTTCCCACAAGTCTTTACTGTCCAATCCATGCAGCTGAGTCAGGCAATTTATAAATGATAATAATATTCTTATTTGTTGTGTGTAATATACAAAGAGGAAAGTCACCAACAGTTACCTGACCCCACCTTATTTCCAGAGAATTCTCCTTCTTAGATCCATGTACTTGCTGCTAATAAACATACCTCTGTGAAAATTTGTTAATTTGTGCCTCATTTTAAAAGATATATTTTCAAAGGGGAATTTGAACAGACACACCCTGCATGGGTGGACAATGCTGCTCCCAGAAAACATGGCTTATTAAGTAAAACTCTAAGTGCCTGGCATGGGATACTTCCCTATGAGTTACTGGTCAAGAAGGCCCCAGAGGCATCCCACACAACACAGGCTATTATCGCTGGTCTTGGTTGCCTGGTAACCAGGTAAAACAGTAAAACACTATTGCTGAAAAGACCACTTAGTTTGGATGCAGACATAGAGAAATCAACTTTAAACTGGCCAACTCTTTCCTTACTGGTTAGCTTACATAGTGCCAAAAGGTGCTGTGCAGGCTGCTAAGAGAAAAAAAGACACAATGGTCTTACCTAGCACTGAACCTTGCACACTGCAACACCGACACTCCAACAAGATGTGTCCACTGGTACAATGGTGGCATGAAGGTGATGGGGGTAACCAATTACTCTCTGATTAGATATAGGCCTGCGTCACAGGAAGTATTTCACATCTTGTGATGTAAACCTTGTCAAAATTCCATGGCTGGGGATACTATTGGCCCTAGAGAAGAGAAACTCGCTGTTGCTTTGACAAATAGTCGTGCTATAAAATTGAGTTATAAATATTTATGGTAATACCTATAGATTTATGCTGCTCTCAACTTTGGTCAGAGAAGTTTCATTTTCTAGTAGGTAATGATGAACACAGAGACTCATAACTGGTCCCAGCGTCATGTATGTATAACTGTGAGTGCTCAGCTATGGAAGGTTGTCTATATCAACCCTACCCCTTTATCCAAGAATCAGGGAAATTCACAGAAGAGGAAGTGGAAAGAATGTAAGAGCCCAGTGAATGAGGAGGAGAGCTGTGAATGCTGGCTTCTGGATATGGCATAACTGTCGACATATCAACTCACGTCAGCTCTATGCTTACCTGTACAAAAATCAAGCCATTCAAAATTTCAGCACCATGGAAGGAGGAGATGCTCTTGTCCTGTTCCTCTACCCCCTGCCCATTGGAGAAGTTACAGGCAGTTGATGGATGCTGAAGGAGAAAGGGGCATTCTCCTTTGAGAATGTGGCTGCTGGTATGTTTCTCCTGCCCCAGTGGAAGGCCATATACTCATTTACATGTGGATAATACAATAGGACTTGGGACTATTAATAACAAATTTTTTTAATTAAAGATGGAGTAGGGGCATTAGAGAGAGTTGGAAGGACATAGTGGTAGATGGATATGATCAATATACATTGTAAAAATGTATAGAACTTATAAAAACCAAATATATATATGTATATATATATATATATATATATATATATATATATAATGGGTGTTCTAAATTTTGACTCAGTTTATCCATAAAGATCCTACTTCAGAAAGAGAGTCAAAGGAATAGTAATAGGCTTGTGACATTAAGGAAAGAAAATGCCCAGTCTGACAGTGTGTCCTTTTCTGCAGAGTTTATCTCTGAAGCTTGAATAGAGTCAAAACTGCACATAACTAAGTTATCCTTAACAAATCTCATGGAAAGGTATTTGTTTGTTGAAATGCAGTCTCTTAGTGAGACTGGAAGAATGCATCACTGACTGCAGCTGAGGTCCAGTTGGAGAGAGGCTGGCTGTGCTTCCAGGCCGCTCTGTGGGAAGAATGCAAACCATTCATTCTGCTGCTGTCACAGGGAGCTCCTGCTGAAAGAGGCACTTGGGAATGAGGACCAGGCAGATTCACACCTCTCTCATTCTTTTTTCTTCCTGGGCATCCGCAGTGCAGTGGACAGCAGAATCACTAGCACTCAGAAAGGGTTTCTGCCGTGTTTCAGTGCTCCCCCTTTCATCCCGCAAGCATGGCCGAGTATATACAGGTTGTAAGCCTAAGCGATGTGGTTGCACTCTGTCACAAACACGAGATTTGTGCACAGGGCTCAGATATTCTTAGGCCTCCCTTTTAACACACAGCAATGAACCCATCGGTCCACTAGGGCCTCCCTCCCCTACGATCATGATGTACGAAGCAGTCCTTAGTTTTCCTGTCTTTTAATCATTGACTGACAGAGGAGGTCTAATTATTACTAGCCAAACAGCTGTACCTTCCTTTGAGATAATTTCACTAATTCAAGAATCAACATTGCTAGGATCAGGTCATGCTAACCAGTATAGTTACTTCTACTTTATTGTGCATTTCTAATGAAAATAAATTCAGTACATGCTTTACTTTGCAATGCCAAAAATAGAACCCTCTCTGAATAAAATTCTGAAGGAAAATTACCATACACTTGGACCTGCTCTTATTTATTCTCCTCCCAGTGTGAAATAATTACAAACAGAACTTCAAGAAAAAAATTTTCTGTACAAATTTGAAAGGGATGTTCTAAGTCATGAGAATGCATTATCAAGATAAAATGTTTATTTGCAGATTATATTTTAATTTGAGCTAGGCTCAATAACTATCAGCAAATTTTACTTGGCCTAACAAACAAAAGCTACGATATAATAATATCCCATAAAAAGCTATAATAATAAAGCTATAATAGGGTGCTAATCTGCTTAAATTTTGTTAAGCATTAGGCCATGTAACTTTGGCAAACTTTTTTGAAGAATTCTCTCTTGCTATCTTATAGGAATTCTGGGATCTCTCACCTGCTCATGTTTACATTTTACCTCCAAGACCAAAATACAACCTCCCAAACGTACATGGTCACAAAGCTCTCGTCCTAGAATATCTCAACATACCACTGTTCCATGAAGCATCCCCTGGGAAACACCCTGTTAAATACACATGGGCTGAACTAGGATCAGAATGGTCCATGTTGATGGAACTGTTCTGAAGTATAATGATCAGCACCTGTAGTCTTCCCCCAAAGACATTCACAGAGCTGGTCCCTGCCTCCTGACCTGTTGGTTAATTAAGTAGATGTTTGTGGGATGTCTCAGAGAATGGGACTGAAAAGTAGGAAAATAAGAAGGATATAGTATGAGTAAGAGAAGCAGAGAATTACTGTCATTAATTCTACATCTTCTACATATCCACCAGGCACTCCTTTGTGAACAGACTGGCATATCTTGCTGAGTTAATCAATCAGTCTCTCTCTCTCTCTCTCTCTCTCTCTCTCTCTCTCTCTCTCTCTCTCTCTCTCTCCTTTATAAAGAACAGGCCAGCTTCCCCTCTATTTATCTGTGGTCCTACCAAGCTAGACATAGCTTGCCCCCATGATGAATATTCCTAAAATCCTACTTTGCCCCAGTCTTTGACAAATCAAATCTTAAGGCCAGACAAAATGTAAAACCTATGTTATACATTTCTACAGGATGAAAAATCAGTGTATGATGCTAAAAAAATATGTAATTGCACATTGCTTCCCACATCCCCTAGCCAGTCAAATGAGTACTATCCCAGGAATGATTGTTCATACTCTAACCGCCACCTATATTGATGAACCTCAAATCACTATCAATACCATGTTCCTGTCATAGGCTCAGCCAAAGCTCTCATGCTGATACTTTTGTTTTGATTTGTTTTTGTTTTGAGTTTCATAGTGCCCAAATTGGCCCTGAGCTTGCTCTGTAACCAATGCTGGCCTTGAACAGATTCTCCAGTTTTTACATCCAAAGTACTGTGGTCAGAGTCATGTGTCACCACTCCTGGCTTCTAAATGCTGCACTTCAGATCTAAGTCATTATCCTGACAAGTATGTCCCTCTCTCTTAGTCCAGAGCTTTATTCTTGACCCCTCAATTTCAATTGAATAATTAGCATTTGACTGCAATATGTTCAGAGAAGAGTCTATCTTCAACTTACTGCTGCTACACAATAACCACTCAGTGGAATCTTATTATCTCATCTTAGAAACACCCTTCCATGTTTCTAACATTTTATTGTATGTTGTCAAAGCCAGTTCCTTTCCATTGTGAGTTGGGGAGGACCTGAAATCTCTCTTCTATCTTCTCTATATTGTTTTCCAAGACTCCTACCCCAGTTGTAAGACGCTGGAATGTTCCTTGTCCAAATTTCCCTAGCATGACTTTCACATCAGATCTTCAGTCCTTCTTCAGGATGCTGTGGTATTACTAGTCTTTGTTGAAGGTCCACATAGAGGTTTTATAGCTTTCCTTGTAATGTCCCTTCCCCCATTAATTCATAATGTAGGACCTAGTACCCACTGTGATAACATCAAGAGGTAAAGTCTCTGAGAGGACATTAAGTCTGAAGGACCTAAACCGAGGACTAGTACTCAAAATGTTGTCCCACAAACTTCCTGCTGCTCTTCTGTATAGGGGGACAGGGCTGTGAATGTTACTCTGCATTGTCAACTTGACTGAACTTGGAATCACTTAGAAGATAGGCTTCCAGGCATGTCTTTGAGCATCTTTTCAGAGAGGGTTAGCTGAGAATAAAAGACTCACTCCAGATGTGGGTGGCCCAATTCCATCAGCTGGGGCCCTAGACTGAGTAAGAAGAGAGAAGTCAGAATTGACCTTTAACTCTCTGCTTCCTAATACCAACACGATACAACAAGCTACCTCACTTTCTCATGACTATTCCTTCCTAGTCATGATGAACTAACTCCCCTTAAATTATGATCCAAAATCACTATCATAAAAACTAAATAAATCCTTCTTCCTTGTGGTTTTTTTTGGGGGGGTGGGGGGGCGTGTATTTTATCATAGCAAAAAGAAAAGTAACTAGTGCAATGGTATTTTCACTTCTGCTATGTAAGGACACAGCAAGTGCCATCTGTGAAGCAGTGAGCAGCCCTCTGCAGGCAATGACACTGTCAGAGCATTGATCTTAGCTTTCCCAGCCCTCGGCAATGTAAGCAGGAAGTTTTTGATGTTCATAAGTTACTCAGTCTAAGGAATTCTGCCATAATGGCTAAATAGAAGGAGACATTTCCCAACATGCCTTGTATCTCTGTATCTGAGATTAATGCCTTCAGTTCACAATTACTTAGCAACACATTCGGGGCTGAACTGGGGTCTCTACATCATTGTCTGATCATGGCTACATAATTTACACTCACACAAAAGAATGCATCATGTCCTATTATCTCTCCTAGCTCCTGAACTATGTGGAATAATACAGAGTCAACAATATATGATAATTCACAGCTCATTAAAATCCTCCTATGATAGTATACAAATCAAATATTGAGAAACTGCAATTCTTCAACTGACTATAAATAAGTTACTTAACTTTTCTGTGCTTGTTTCTCTTCCTATCGAACTGCAATAATAGGCATCTCACAAAGATCCTGAAAGAGTCAATCAGATAAAGCATACATTCTGCTCATATGACTGATGCATACTGTTTTCCCCTCCCCCATGGAGAACTTGAATCTTACATTAATGGATTTCATAATTTAAAAGCAACACTTGAACTGCAGTAATCAGGAAACAAACTATCATAATAAAAGAAGAATACATTGTACTACCGTGCTACAGAATCATTTTGAAATGATTTTCTGTGTCACCTACTCAACCAATCCCTTAAAGTAAGTCTCTATCTCAAGATGTTTTCCTGCAAAACAAAAATAAGGGAGGCAAAAAAGCAAAGCAGAAGGTGAGATATGTTTAGCAATATACCGCAAACTGAAAGAAAGAGAGACTTGAAGTACAGGGGAGGCATTATACAGAGGTTTGCTATGAAGAAGCAATTAAGCTGGCTTGAAGAAGTCCCTGGCCAGATTAAAGGCAAATGCAGTTAAAAATTGGAAAACATGAATCACAAGTACAATAATAATGTTCTCTAAACATTCTGTCCATGATGGAACTAGAGAAATAAACCATTTAGGAGAAATTACAGAGTTGAAAAGCTGCATTGAAGTATGAAATTAATACCAATGTATTCCTACTCCTTCTCAAGGACAGCTCGTTCTCAGAGCTGGTGAAAGAACCGCTGTCATAGCGATCAAAACCTAGTATCCATCTTCCTTGATGAAATCCATTTTCCATATGGATTTTCCCCACTGCTTTCCACAGCATACCTAAGAATAAATCTCAGAGGCAAAGAGATGAGTAGGCACCCAGCACCTCCCAGCTGTTCAGTTCTCCACTCCCCAGGATAGAACCAGCCAGCACAGCAGAGGGAGCACCCTAAAGGCTTCAGTACAGTACCATTATCCCTGTAGCTGTTATCTACAAAAGCCAAAGACTACTCAGTGAGCCCTACACACACACACACACACACACACACACACACACACACACACACACACACGCAAAGGTGTGTGCTGACTTACTAACCCAGCTACCACCCAAAGACACATCCAGGGCTTTGAGTTGACAAACCCCAACATCTACCCCATCTATGACCTGCTAGAGCTCATGAAGGGACAGGTCCTGAGGAACCATAGCTGCAGAATTCCTATGACTCAGGTCAAAGCAGAGTATCAGAGGAAAGTTTCGGTGATGGTCCAGTGGGGATGGTGTATCAGAAACCAGAGGCCTTGAACCAGACCAACTCATTGCAATGAACAATTACAAGTAAAGCCATTTGGGCAAAAACGTATACTTCTTGACACACTGCAGCTCCCAAGGCCACTACAACAAATGAATATGTAATGGAGAGGTAGGAAAGATGGACAAGTAAAATATTTTTCTTTTTCTTTTTTTTAAATTTTCTTTCTTGGGGGGAGGCTACAAGGGTGGAGGGTGGACATGAAAGGACTGGGAAATGAGTAAGATTGGAGTGCATGATGTGAAATTCCCAAAGAATCAATGAAAAATATGCTAAAAAAAAAAA
>CABHPQ010126115.1:1452-19237 GCA_902168405.1 Peromyscus aztecus | reverse complement strand
GGTCCTTCTTAAAAAAAGATTTCTTTTACTCAGTTATTAGATTTATTACCAGCATATCTTCTTCTGTGTGCCCTTGTCCCCTGTAAGAGGGAGATTGTTTACCTTTGGGATTGATGGTGCCTTAGCCACAGCTGTTCCCAAATAGGATGCCTCCGGATTGCACGTGAGCAAGGAGGGTCTTATCAGAAAGCCTTTCTCAACTCATGCGGAAAGGAAAGCCACGGAAGCTCTAAAGCTGGCTTTCTTCTTCCTTGGCTGCTTGCCCTCCAGCCTTGATACCGAGGCACCTGGAGGCCAGAGAGAAGAACTGGGTCCAAGCACAGGAGAGTGTGTGGGAGGGAACACGGCGGCATGCATTTGTTCAACTGAAGAGCTATTTGAGCTGGGTCTTCCAGCTACGTAGAAGGACACATTTCAAGTGAATACGAACAAATGAGTCTTCACCTCCAGGTCAGGGTGCCCTCAGAATTAGCCATCTTCTAGGTTGTCATCTCCCGTTTTAGAGGTCAAGAGTGTAATTGGCTCGCGTATTTTGTATGACTCTGAGGCTATAGGACTGAGTCTTGCCTTTGAGCTCTGGGAAGCCACTGGGTTTTCAGACTTTGCTAGCCTGAAAAGTCAGTCCTGATAAGCGCTTCAAGACTTGGCAGCAGAGGGCAGAGTATGAACTCTTGATGTTCTCTGGCTCATTGTTTGGACGGAACATGAAGGGCTGAAGTGAGGTGAGTGTCACCGCTGGCCGTTCTCTGCTTAAGGAATGTGGACATCCTCTGCTACTCAGAATAAGTGCTAGCTGTTGAAAAGCCCACATTCCCTCAGCTTGGTGGGGATAGCATTTGAAACTCAAGAGTTCTGGTCTTATGAGTCTAGGAGTCAGGCATCCTGTGTGATGCTGTAGAGAGGTTGGGGTCGCATGTCCATGACAGGAAGTAAATGGAGAACTGCTTCCTCCTATGGGTGCCATGTCTTCCTTCCATGTTGCACATGCAAGGTGTAGCACCTCCTGCTTCCTGCCCTCCGGTGCCATATCCTTTCTAATTATCATTTAATAATTTTGCAATTGAGTTTTCATATAATGTAGTTTGCTCACATTCATCTCCAGCTCTTACTCTTAATTACTCCCATCTTCACCCCAACCCCTAACCACCCAACTTTTTGTCTTTTTTTTTTTTGAAACTAACCCATGGACTCCAGTTTGTATTGTCCATACACTCCTGGGTGTGATGCTATCCACTAGAACATGGTCAGCCTACCCTTAAAGCTGACTTGCCTTCCTTCCCCCAGAGGCTGTCAACGGTCCATAGCTCCTCAGTTAGTTTGAGAATTCATGAACCCTTTCCTACTCCGTGCTAGAACGTTGACTTGCTTGATCTCATGCAGGTCTCCTGAAGGCAACCATGGTTGTTTTGAGTGTTGTGGTCTAGACACATCCAGAAGACATTGTTTCACAGTAGTCCTCCCACACAGCTGGCTGTTAGAGTCTTCCTGTCCACTCTTCTGTGATGGTTCCTGAGCTTTGGGGTTGGTGTGTGTGATACATATGTTCTATTTCCTGGTGAGTACTTCACTAACACTTGATAATTACATTTTTTTTTTTTTGGTAAGAATGTTATGTGTCCCAAGACACTAGGAACAGAATAAAGGTCACCATCCACAGGAAGCCTCCTTCCAAGTATCCTTCACAAGCTAATGTAACTCAGGTGGGTACCTCAGATGGGCCACAGTAACTGCAGTGATTGTTATGGAGGGCATCGACTGTGAGTTTTTGGAGACTCCATTATGTAAGTTATAGTTGCTGGGCTTTCTATTCTCAGGCTAAAGAATCTAGTTCCCAGGGTTAACTATGTTAACAACTCTCCCTCGGCCCTGCCACCCAACCTCTCTCTGTGGTCCTTCTGCTCCTCTCCTTCAAATAATACCAGCAGAGTGCATTCTGGGGAAGCATAGGAGTCAGTTTTCTATGTTCAAACTGCTGAAAGAGTTAATCCATAGGAGAAGAAGAAAGAGGAGGGGGAAGTGAAGACAGAGAGAGAGAGAGAGAGACAGAGACAGAGAGACAGAAAGACAGAGAGACAGAGAGAGACAGAGAGACAGAGACAGAGAGACAGAGAGAGACAGAGAGACAGAGAAGAAAGGGAGGGAGATATCCTGAGTTAATGAGTAAACATGAGGGCAGACAAGGCATAGGTTTTTAGTATTTTCTCAGACGTTTTGAAATGTCCCAAACACAAAGGAAGTAATAGTTTTCATCACCTTTTGGGTGATGCAATCCTTGTTTGATCAGGAGGTGTCCTGAATGTGAAATGGCTAATGACTATGAGATGCCTGGTGTCTTCTGTGGCGATGTCCTGCATAGGCGATAGGCAAGATCTCATGGTTAGCAGTGGGACACAGAATGTAGTGACACAGTGGGGTGTGTTGTGGGGTCTAATTATGTCACTGTCAGAAGGAGTGTTTGTGGTTTGTTGTTGTTGAGAATTTCATACAGTGCCCTTAGGTGGGGCAAGAAGGCTTCAGGAAATGGGTTCTTGATAGAGAACCAGAGGCTGATCAAACAGGTGGGGTGAGAAGTGAAGACAGCATTCCAGGCGGTAAAAAGAAGATATTCATAAAGATCCAGCTGGAGACGTCTAGACTCAATGGACTGATGCTTAGGATTATCTTCAGGTTGAGAATTTATGGGTCAGTTATAAAGGGTAATGGAGGGTTGCTGCGGTTCCCAAGCAAGACTATTTGTCAGTTTTCTGTGTATGAAGGAATAGGTCCACAGTTAATGCCAAATAGATGAGTATAGATGGATATATGGATGGAAGGATAGAAAGAAGGAGAGATGGGTAGGTGGAATGATAGATTGGTAGATGTGTGGACAGATGTAAAAGTTGAATCTGATAAAGGCTGTTTGACTCTGGCCTTTTCTGAGTTTTTGGCAGTTCTGCAGGCTAAGGCCAGTTCTATCTTGCAGATGAAGATTAACAGTTTATCCTGTGAGTCTGAAGCCTTCTTTCTACCAAGCAAGACTGTTAATTCTTCACAACCTAACCTGGTTGCAGCTGTAGCTGGAGACAGGCTTTCACACTCTTGTTAGTAATCTCTTCAGGCACCCAGTTGTTAGCCTTGCTGAAGATGTCAGCAGATTGGGAGCTGTGGATGATGAGACCTTTCAGAAATCCACCATGTCACTATAATGAGGCTCAGGGGCTTTCTGTCTACTGAAGGTAGATTGCTTCTTTGGATACCTGCCCTTGCTGTGCCCAGAGAGGATGTGTGATAGCACCCTCTGGGGCAGTGCCCACGGTTCTCGTGCTCTCCCTCTTAGCTCAGTTTGTCACCATTGCAGCATAATGTCCCATTGCTGGCCTGATGGCACTCAGCTTGGATGCCCCAGCCCCTGGAATAGTAGCCACAGTCTGGATCTCCACTGGAACCTGACAGGTGTCCAAAGTGAATGAATGAGCTTGGACACCATTTGCAGGGAGCCAAGAAGAGAGACACAGATTGAGTCATGTGAACACACACACAGCATTCTACTCTACCATGATTAAGTATGCATCTGATTTTCTACAGCTGATTCTGTATTTGTAGGCGCTATTTGAATGCCAGCTTTTACACCAAATGCTGCTCAATCTTCACAGATCATAAGTAAAATACAAACTCACACAGCTCTTATTATTAATTTTACTGACCGGATCCTATTTCATTGTTTAAAGGAACCCAGGGGGAAGAAGAAAGGTTGCAAGCATGTATATGCCCATACATATACAGACAGCTCTAATACATATACATCTTGTTCTAATCACAGGTGAAAGGATGAAGAAACACACAGTGTTCCTGGTGCTGGGCATTAAAATGACTAAAATATTTAATGCATAATGGCTAAATCTCTGCCTTGAGTGGCTCCCACCACTTTCTCTGTGTCTTTGGCTCTGGTTTTTCTATTGAACATCAGAACCGGTTGAAGATATCTGAAGCCCGAGAAGCTCCAGACTTTGTGAATGAAGATGTCTGTTCCATTAGGGTCAATCAGGTTATGTTTAGGCACCCACATACCATCCGCAAAACTCTTGTGGAAATATTCATCATGTGCAGTTTTAAACGCGTGATGAGCTAACACTGGTTTATCTGAAGTTAGGAACCATGAAGACACCGGAGTTGAATTCAAGGTTCATTTTCTAAGCAGCATAGCCATTCTTTGCCCTCAGAGGGAAGCAAGGAATATTCCCTGGAGGAAACTATATAGTTAATAGATTAACTGTAAATGATAAAAACAAACTTTTGTAGTCAGGGAACTGGTGTCATCATTTGACTACAGTTTTGTTAAAAAACAAAACAAAACAAACAGTGTATTAGCTCCTCGTGGCTGGGACAAAATACCCGACAACAGCAACTTCAAAGCATCCATTTTGGCTCATAGGCCAGTGATGCAGTTCATCCACCATAATGGGGAAGTATGGCAGCAAGAGCGCGGGACTAACTCTTCACATCGTTTCCAGTCAGGAAGCTGAGTGAGATGAACGCTGGTGTTCCGCTCTCCTTCTCCTTTTTATTCAGGCCAGGCCCTTGGCTCTTGGTGCCACTCACATTTTCGATGGATATTCTCACTTCAGTTAGCCCAATATAGAAACTCCTCTTAGACCTGCCTAGAGGTGTGTGTTTCCATGGTGATTATAGATCCAGTCAAGCTGACAATGAAGATTAACCATCACAAACTGGGACTCGGAACTGTCTTTTATCTTCATTTCAGAAGTATTTAGATCTTCAAAGAAATATCTGGATTAAAAAAAACAATGTTTTCACATCACCGTTCTGATGAGTTCTGTAAATATGAACAAAAAGCCCCCATGGGGAACAAAAGCAAATCAATCCGTATACAAACATCAACAGCATGGAAGAACTGCTTTATGTGGATCAAGTTGGGAAGCATTGATGAGAGCCACAGATTTGGATTGCATCAGAAATTCCCAGCGATGGACGGTCACATGTTCAAAGCATCTCTCTGATGTCTTTGAGCACTTCAATTCTCAGATGTCCCTTTGTATCACTGTCACTCTATGATGCAGGTTCAATTGAAGTTTTGTAGTGCCCCCCCCCAAGTAATCTCACTTTGACTACTAGCTGGACTGAGGAATATATATATTATAATTTAACTATCTAGGCAGGGGGAAATATCACAGTAGGTGATTGTTCTCTTCTCAAAGCTTCCAGTGTAAATGAATCTGGCAACAACAGTGAAGCATCTTAGTCCACCAGAGGAAGGAGTCAGGGACAGATTTCCTCCAAGTATTTGAGAATATCAGCTCCTATTTCAACTTCAATTCACAGGCCTTATAAATTCATGCCCAACGAACTAATGGGCATGACAACATTAAGGGACTAAGCAATCCAACAGGAAACCTAGGAAGCACATTAGTAGGAATAAGGTAATAATGATTTATAGTTGAAGTATGAGGAAACACAACAACTGAAAATCATAGAAAAGCTAAAGGTTGGTGATACTGAGCCAGGAGGATAATGGAGTATTTTTCAAAACTCCACTTCTCTGTAGGTCCCTGCACAATAGAGGCTTACTGTGTTACCTGAGGTTGTAGGAGTAAGAAGATGTCTTCCTAGAACATCCAGTTAGGATCCTCAGTGCTCTCTTCAAGTGTCTGCCTTGGGCTTATAGCCCCAAATGTGTAAGAATGTTGAAACTAATGTAGAGCTTTGTGAAGAACTCTATCACCAAGTTATAGTATGTCATCCCAGCCCAACAGCTCTGAGAACACAGGAGGCTCTGGTAAGGGTACCAGCATGAGTGTAGCTGGACTGTTTTGGACAAGGTCCGTGGAATTGTCACCCTAGTACTGAAAAGTCTTCTCAGCTCTTAGGGGAGTGTATGAGAGCCATTTGGAGATGTTACAACCTGTATGGTCTTGCCCTTCTGCTTATTAGGTCCCTTGTCATGTTTACTGAGAGTTTCTTCCAGGGCTTGCAAACGAGCACCTAGGGTCTGTTCTAGGGAGTGAACCTCCTCTCTTGCAAGGGACTCCATATTTCTCATGGAATCATGGAAGTTTTTATGTTCTTCAGAAACACATGATTCCATGGACCTTATCTTATCAATTAATGATAATCTTTCTTCCTTATATAGTGTCTGAGTAGCCACAACTTTACTCTGGAGAGTTAGTGCTCTATCCATTAAATATTCATATTTATTATCAATAAAATCAATTTTTGATACAAGCCTGTTTTGTAAATCCTGGTTAGCAGATTCCAGAGAAGGAATCTTTTTTATGTAAGCCTTCATTGCTATCTTTTAAAGCTTGTAAATCCTGGTTAGCAGATTCCAGAGAAAGAATCTTTTTATGTAAGTCTTCATTGCTATCTTTTAAAGCCTGCATCAGTCCCAAGAATGACTCATCTTTGCTCTTATTATTAAACCAGTATTTGAACACTGTGTGAATTATTACGATGAATGCCAAAATGGTACAGGCCAGATACGTGTTAGGAAGGTCGTATATTTCTAGGAAAATGTCATTCATCATACAGGCAAAAAGGTTTTTAAATTCTTGTGCAGTAATGTTGTCAGCCATATTACAAGAACTATTCAAAATTTGTTAGTCAGTTTTAAGGTGTAAAATTATCAAGTACTTTTACTTGAAATAAGACGCTGCTTTGCTTATCTTACCTTTCCGTGTTTTGGGGGGTGTAATAGCACTTTTCAGCCAGCAGGAGGCGTTGGTATAGCTCCAAAGCAGGTCCTGTTGAATGCCTTGGCTGGCAGTAGAGTGAGCACAGGCAGTAGGCAGTTCTTCCAGTGACTCCCTGGAGCTTCAGGGTGTGGAGAGTTCCAGGCCACTCTAAGCCCCTCTCTGCCTCTACAGACAGGAGGTCTGCCAGCAGGCAAGGCTCCAAGCCCTCTCTGTGCTTAAGTAGGGTGCCACAGAGGACAGTGCCGTGTCTATTTTAACTAGGTGAAACTGTGGAAGCCTCAGGCTAGGGCAGGGAGCCGGCACTCAGGGAGGAGGGGGAACGCCCCACTCACAACAGTTTCGCTGGTCTGGGGGCTAAACTTGCTGTGGAGCTGAGACAAGATTAGCTCCTTTTCAGGAATGGAACTGTGTAGGTTTTTCCTGGTTTTATGGAGCTCTGTAGGCGGTACCCTGCAGCTTCAAGTGCCTGCCAGCCAGGGAGGAAGCTGAGGTTGGGAGCCACCCAGGCCTTTGGAATTTGCTGCACAGGAAGTATAGTCAGGACAAGGAAAGAGAATTCTGGGAAGTGGAAGGCTAAGTCAGAGAGACGCTGCCAGACGCTGCCAGCCGCTGCCATGAGAAGATGTTAAGATACCGGTAAGCCACAAGCCATGTGGCAATTTATAGATTAATAGAAATGGGTTGATTTAAGATAGAAGAACTAGATAACAAGAAGCCTGCCACAGCCATACAGTTTATAAGTAATATAAGTCTCTGTGTGTTTACTTGGTTGGGTCTGAGCAGCTGTGGGACTGGCCAGTGAGAGAGATTTAGAGATTTGTCCTGACCGTGGGCCAGGCAGGACTGGAAAAAACTCCAGCTACAGGGGAGGGTGACTCAAGTTAAGTGTGCCTTCCCCAGAGCAGCGTCTACAAGAATGAAGCAGAGACCAAGAGCAAATGAGAGCACTCAGGGAGTTAGGGTGGGGACAGTCGAGGGAGTAGAATTGGTGCTTGAGTCTTTGTCCACCGGGGCTTTTGTTAAAGTCGGCATGGAAACCATATTCTGCCTAAGATGATGTGATCCTTGGGGTGACTTCTGCCTTCCCACTCAGTCCCTTCTCTTCCTGAGAAGTCTCTCTCCCACTTTTGTATGTGTGGGTATGCGGGTGTGGGTGTGTGTCCCTGTCCCAATGCATTCAATTAAGGGTGCCTGGATGAGCACGGGTGGGGATTGTTGACTTGAGAAGAGCAACACAGCAGTGGCTACAGCACAGAGGAAAAGAAGCTCCCTCCCTAAGCAAGCCTTAGCTGCTCCTAGCTCCACGGAAGGGGTGGGGCCTTATGAGCCCATCTTTTCTTTATGTGCAGCGCTCTGCTCCAAAGCCCCTAGAAGCTGCAGCAGCTCCCCCGCTCTCTGGAGAAAGGTCCATTCACCATGATCTCGCTGATGTATCCCCTTTCTTTGAGAGCCTTCCGGAAGCTGACCAGTACAGCGCTCCCATCAGCCGCTCTGCCTACGGGGCCCTCTCCCGGTGTGTCACTTCTCTGTTGCTACCAAATTCTGCATGTTTTTCAAATTCTCTCTTCTCTGAAAAAGCTCTATGATTGTCATTTGTAGTGACCAGCCTTTTGTGAACCTTGATAATTAAACAACTACACTCTGTGTTTTGGCAATCTCATGCTGATCGGCTTGTTTCCATTTTTTTGACCAGGTGCCATCAGAAGGCTTTCCCTCTGTTTCTGTCCTCAAGCCTCCTCCCTCTTCCCTCCATTCTACAACATGGAGTATTTAGGGCATGTTGCTTGAATCGGTGATTGTCAGTGTTTTAGAAAAGGTGGGTCAGATAATATGATTGCTAGTTATTTTCATTCTCGTGTTGCTCCTCCCACCTCCTACTCTTTTTCCCTTCCCAACTCTTTCTCTGGGTATGTGGGTATGGGGCCAGAGACGTCTCCCTCCATTTCTCCTCCTCCTCCTCCTCCTCCTCCTCCTCCTTCTCTCCTCCTTCTCCTTCTCCTACTCTTCTCCTTCCTTCTCCTTCTCCTTCTCCTCCTTTTTCTTCTTCGTCATCATCATCATTATTATTTGACTATTTCTCTCATTGAACCCATAGCTCACTCTTTAGCTAGACTAGCTTGTCAATCAGTCTCAGAGATCCTGACTCCACCTCCCCTGTGTTAGAATCCCTGGCCTTTTGTGTGGGTGCTGGGGATTTGAACTTAGGTCCTCAAGCTTACACAGCAAGAGCTCTTACTCACAGAGCCATCTTATAAGTTCCCAGAACCTTCAATTTGTAAATAAACAAAATTCAAAATCTCTTTTGTCTTCATGGCTTAGGAAAGACTGCCAGTGTTTGTCTCCACCTTTTTTTCTGTTTCTCTTCTTTGAGAAATCTGTGCCCTTCCTGTATAGTTATTATACATTGAGCAAGCTGGATTACAAAAGGCTCAAGGATGGGGTTGGCTGGGACAGTGCCTTTCCCCCAAATATGTGTAGTGTTGTGGAGTACAGGGAAAAAAGTGGAGGAAGCTTAATGGCAGATACTGTCCCTGTCACTATTCTCTTCTCACATTAATTTCTTTCTAGTAAAGTGAGTGGTGTTCAGAAATGCTCAGTGAATGACCCGAGAGGTACAGTGTTGTATAAACAAACTTCTCTTGAACTAAAAGTGAGATCAGAAGTTGTTTGGGGCACTCTGCCATCTCATGTGTCAGAAGATGCAGACATCACCAGGAGAGTTCTTACTTTTCTCCTTTTCCTGGCTTCAAAAATACTGTCCTGGGGTAAACTTTAGTCATAAGAAGTTAATATCTCAATAAACGTAAAAATTTGAGGCAACCATAAGCTGTTCAAAAGATTCCTCTATTAGGAAGCTGTTTCAACTTCATCTCTTCCCTTCTGTTAACGGAGGACACCTTCTCCTGCAACCCCAGTACTTGAAGAGTGCCACTGGACCCCAGGAACTGTGGAAGTCACAAGTGACAGGTGCATATGAACGTTAATCCCTATGAAAAAATGTACATAATGCATAGAAAAAGAGGATGCAAAAGAAGACATTTTAAACATTTTTAAAAATCAAGTGTTTGAGAATCTCATATAATGTATTTTGAACCTATTCACGTCCTCCCAACTCCCCCCATAACCACCTTCTGTACCCTTTCCTCTCTAGCCACCCAACTTTGCATTTACTCCCCCACTGAGTTGCTCCACTAGTCTTGGGAGTGAGTCCTGCCTTGGTGTGTGGTGACTCTTACTTGTAACACGAATTGCTAAACGGTCTTATTAATAAAAAAAAATCCAGAGCCAGATATTGGGGTGAAAGCTGAAAGATCAGAGAAACAGAAGAAGCCAGCCAAGTTTTTACCTCTACAAAATCCTCAGCCTCAAGAGCTACTTCCTGTATACTCATGCCTTGTATACCTTTCTGTGCCCTGCCATCTTACTTCCTCTCTCCATCCAGCTACATCACTTCCTCTTTCTGCCCAGCTCTATCACTTCCTGTCTGTCTGTACAGACCTCCAGACCTCTATGGTTAACTAGTGCTGGGATTAAAGGCGTGTGCCACCACGCCTGGCTCTGTTCCCAGTGTGGCCTTGAACTCACAGAGATCTGGATGGATCTCTGCCTCTCAAATGCTAGGATTAAAGATATGTGCTACCACTGCTTGGCCTCTACGTCTAATATAGTGGCTGGCTTTGTTCTCTGATCTCCAAGCAAGCTTTATTGGGGTGACAAAATATCACCACCTTAGATATTGGAGATGCCAGGAACACTGGATGTTTGTTGTAGAAAGCTATAGTGATAGAGTGGATTTGAATCAAGAGACAGGCCACATGTACCCATGACAACAGAGCTGGAGGGGTGGGAATATCCTACCTGACCCTAAATGTCAGACATTGAGCTTCAGGATTTAGTCTTTGCCATGTTGGGTTTGGGTCTTTTCTTGTTGTGCCATGATTTATTCCTTTTGGAATAGGAGTATTCACCCTCTGTGAGATTGTGTATCGGCAATACAAAACTGTTTTTTTTTGTTTTTTTTTTTTTATTTCAAAGAGGCTCACAGCTTAAAAGACTCCCTAAAATTCAGAAGAGACTTTAGACTTTTAGATGATTTTAGAACTGTTAAGACTTTGGAGACTTTTGTAGATGGGGTAACTGTATTTCACATTATAAGATGGCCACAAGCTTCTGAGAACCAAGTGTGGTGTGTTATGATATAAAAGTGATGTGCCTGGGTATCAACTTTATAAAGGTTGGGGTTGTGATGGTTAATCTTCACTGTAAATTTGACTGTATTTGGTATTGTCTAGAATACACAGCTTTGGAAATGTCTCTGAGGTTTAGCTGAGGCAGGAACATTTGGCCTACATGTGTGCAGTACCAATTCACGGGCTGAGTTGCTAGACTGCATAAAAGGGGAAATCTGAGAAGGTGAGATGTCTTAGTCAGTGTTCTATTGCTGAGAAGAGCCACCATGACCAAGACAACTCTTATAAAGGTAAACATTTAGTTGGGGGCTTGCTTACAGTTTTAGAGGTTAGTCCATTATCATCACGGCAGGGAGCATGGCAGCAGGCAGGCACACATGGGGCTGAGAGCTACATCCTCATCTCCACGCAGAGAGAGAACCTGGGACTGGCATGGGCTTTTGGAGCCTCAAAGCCCACCCCCAGTGACACACTTCCTCCAAGAAAGCCACACCTTCTAGTTCTTCTAATCCTTTCAAATAGTACAACTTCCTGGTAACTAAATATTCAAGTCTATGAGTTTATTGGTGCCATTCTAGGTCAAACTATGATACCAGGTGAACATGAGCGTTCTTCTTCTGCTTCCTGACCCATCCACATGTGAGCAGGCAGCTATGTGTGTAGGCTTCCATGCCTTCCACCACTGTGTATTGCATTGTTTCTAAGTGTGAATCAAAGCATTCCTTCCTCCCCTCAGTTGCTTTCCTGTTAGGCATTTCATCACAGCTTGAGGACAACTACTAAATAGATTAACTTCTAGGATCCATGTAGAATTCTAGAATATAACAGCTCCCAAATCAATCACCAATCAATAAATGGCCTGGTGAACTGAATATTTTCAGAGAATATGAACTTTCCAACTCTGGGAGATGAAAATTTACTGTTGGGCACTGCGAGGTCTGATTAGCATGTCAGAGGAATGTTGGGCTATGCAGACAGGAGCCGAAGGGGTAAACTCATTAAACTCTTCTTGTGATTGGTGAGTTTTCCTGTCGTTTTAAGAGATTATATATGGGGTGGGTGGCAGACATCAATAAAAAACTTGTACGATTTTAAAGTATCACAGTTAAATGTGATCTAGCTTCCTGGAAAGAATGAAATTCTCTAAGAAAGATGAAATATAAATGGCCAATAAATATTTGAAAAAAGCATGCAACATCCTTTTATAAATATGAATATAAATTATAATATAAATTAAAGTTACACTAGGGGCTGGGGACATAGATCACTTGAAGTGCTGGCCGAACCTACATGAGGCCCTGAGTTATATCCTCAGCACTATATAAACTGAGTGTGGTGGTGCATACCATAATACCAGCACTGGAGACATAGAAACAGGAGGATTGGAAGTTCAAGGACATCCTTAGCTGCATAGTAACTTTGAGGATAGCCTGGCCTATATGAGACCTGGTCTTAAAATACAGAAACACTTCCAAACCACTTACATTGAGAATCTGTTTGCCCCTATTCAGTCATCAAGAAGGTAAATGACAGAGCTGGAGAGATGGCTCAGCAGTTAAGAAGACTTGCTGTTGGCCGGGCGGTGGTGGCGCACGCCTTTAATCCTAGCACTCGGGAGGCAGAGGCAGGCGGATCTCTGTGAGTTCGAGGCCGGCATGGTCTACAGAGCGAGATCCAGGAAAGGCGCAAAGCTACACAGGGAAACCCTGTCTCGTAAAAACCACAAAAAAAAAAAAAAGAAGACTTGCTGCTCTTACAGAGGACATGGATTCAGTTCCCAGTAGCCACATAGTGGTTTACCACCATCCTGAACTCCAGTTCTAGAGGATCCAATGACATATTCTGACCCCCACAGACACCAGCACACACATGATTTACATATGTTTATGCATGCAGACAACATACACACAAAACAATAATCTAAAAAAATTTTTAAAAGAAGGTAAATAACAAATATTGGTGAGAATATGGAGAAGGGGAACTCTTAAACATTGCTGGCAGAAATACAAAGCCTAGAAGCCACTCTGGAAACCAATAGAGTTTAATCTATAGGCTTATAGATTAAAAATAATATGAAAAGACCATGCCCTGTACCACACCTCAGGATTAACTGAAGTCCTGCAGGTCAGCAGATCACAGACATAGTTGTACATATTGAGTCATTATTGTGTTGTTCATAAGCCAATATGAGGAACCAGCTTAGAGGTTCAGCAACAGATGGGTGGATGTGGTACGCATGGAAGATGGGATTCTATTCAGTTATAAAGATGAATGAAGTGTCATATGCAAGCTAAGGATGGTGAATTTTCCACACTCGGATATTAAGCCTCTCTACCGATGCAGCAATCCAAATCACACTGAATCAGACCAAATTAGGAAAAAGCCTAGGTTTAATGGGTAAAATGCTCCCAGATGATTTTCCAGCCCCCAGAGAGGAAATGGGGAAGAGAGACTGAAAAACTATATCTCTTTTTACCAGGGGGAGGTAGTTTAAATACCTCGTGGAAGTAGTCTTGAGCATCTCTGGGACAGCATAGCTGTGGTGATATTTTGTTTGGGATGTAACAAAGCTTGCCTGAATTTCAGAGTGCAGAGCTAAGTCACTAGTCAGCCATAGAGGCCAGACAGTGGTGGCACACACCTATAATCCCAGCACTACGGAGGTGGAGACAGGAAGTGATATGGCTGGGTGGAAAGAGGAATGTAAGGCTGGAGGAAACAGGAGCTCAAGCCTTTTTGGCTGAGGAGTTGGTGAGGTGAGAGATGGCTGTGGCTTATTCCTCTGCCTCTCTAATCTTTCAGCATTTACTCCACGGGTTTTTATTAAGATCAGTAAGATTCATGCTACACATAGCTGAGCCTTAGATGGGGAAACACAATGTCCTAGGGAGCCAAGGTAGTTCAGGAGTGAAGAGGTGGTCTGTTGGGACAGAAGCAGAGTGGGGTTGCAGAGAAGCAGATTGACTATGTATTGGAGGAGTGTGCTAGGACCAGTGTCAAAGGTGGAGGGATTCCCAGCCAGCGCTTGGCCAAAGAAGTGGGGACTGTCCCGAAAACCCCGAGGGAGAACAGTCATGTAAGCTGTCTGGAGGACCGGGTGTTGGGGTCCTCCCAGGTGATGGCAAAGAGGAAGTATGAGTCAGGGTGTAAAGGGACAGTTAAGAAGGCGTCTTTCAGGTCCAGAACAGTAAGGCAGGAGGTGGCAGGAGGAACGTTAGACAGGAGGGTGTGGGGTTGTTAACCACCGGCTGTGTTGGAATAACCGCCTCATTGATGAGGCGGAGGTCTTGAACTAAATGGTAAACCCTGAGGGCTTATGCAGGGGGAAGAATGGGAGTGTTGCAGAGTGAATCCATAGGAATTAAAAGTCCCTGAGATAAAAGACAGGTGATGATAGGATTAAGGCCTCAGTGATGGGTTTCAGAAATAGGAAACTGGGGTCTGGAAGGGAAGGAAGAAGGATCCTTAAGGTGAATTAGAACCGGCTGGTGGTGAGTAGCCACCACTGGAGTTGAGGTATCCCATGCTTGGGGATCCACTGGATAAGGGAGGGTAGGGACAGGACAGTCTGGGGTAGGAACTTGTGAGATTATTAAGGGAAGAAGAAAGTGGGACTTAGGAGAGGGGGTGGGGACCAAGGTGAGTGTGGCCCCAAAGCGGCTGGGAATATCATGACTGAGCAGAAGTGCAGGGCAAGCAGGTATGGCTAGGAAAGAGTGTGAGAAGAATCTCCCTGCAAGAATGCAGGGAAGTGGCAGGGTCTTAAGTATGAAGGAAGTAGTCCCATCCACTCCCATGATAGAAATTGGTGAGGGAACTGTAGGATCCTAGTGAGATGTTAAAACAGAATAGGTAGCTCCCCTGTCCAGTAGAAAGTCAATGGACTTACCCGCTACCTACAGCCTTACCCTAGGCTTGGAGAGGGCAATGGGAGTCACTAATCTAGGCCACACAAGTCCTCTACCAGGCTGAGGAGTTCTAAAGCTGAAAGAGTCTCAGATGCCAGTGTTGGTAAGGCTGGACCTCTGTGGCATGGCATGGTATAGATGACGAGCCCACATGGGGGCATTTCTAGTGTCCAGGCTGTCCTCAAGCAGGGCATGGCCGCTTGGTGGCTGAGGGTCAGGGCAATACCGTTACCAGTGGCCCTCCTGGCTGCATTTGAAGCAGGCTTCTGGTGGAGTTGACTTGGGCTGAGCTCCAATGGGATGAAGCCTTGTGGTCCACTTCCCTTGTCTCTCCTGAGGGGGCCCCTGGTGGCCTCAGGGCAGCTGCTAAGGCTTGGAGAACAGCCTACTGTTGCAGCCTTGTCTGTTGGGATGACTCAGCTGCCTCTTCTTGGGCATTAAGAACTTTAAAAGCCATTTTCACCAATTCCTGTGTGGGGGTTTGGGGACCCTCCTCAGCCTTTTTTAATTTCTTTCTAATATTCAGCACTGACTGAGAAATGAAATGGGTGGCCAGAACCGTGGCTCCCACTGGGG
Source organism: Peromyscus aztecus (assembly GCA_902168405.1). NCBI lineage: Eukaryota > Metazoa > Chordata > Mammalia > Rodentia > Cricetidae > Peromyscus > Peromyscus aztecus. Next base: position 3,874 of record CABHPQ010126115.1, on the reverse strand, counting down.
AGGCTGGATCAAGGGGAGTATACTGAACCATGGTCTCTTGTAATCAGTTTAGAAAAATAGCCAAGTTCTGATTAGCTGTGTAATCTCTCAGAATTTATCAAAACTGAAACTTGTCTGACACCATTTCCATACCTTGGAGGAGGCAATGAACCCTGAGGTCTCTTCTCTGGCAGCCATTTTGACCTGGTTGATAGTCCCAGTAAGGGCTCTGTAACTGGCACCGCCATGTCACCCACAGGGATTGTCCTCTAGTCTTGTCTGGTCTGCATACTGTCTAGCTGCTGCCTGAACTTGACCTTGCTCCTTGGGAGTGAAAGTGGAGGCCTGGATGACATAAATGTCATGACAGGTCAGACATTAGGACCAGGTATAGGAAAAGACCCAGGAGAATTTGGAGGGGTTAGGCCAGTGTGCAGAAGAGGACCAGGATGTAGGTTATGGCATTGGGGGTTAGGGGGGTAGGGAGGGGAGGACTGGAAGGCGGGTGAGGAGGAATTGACCTTTGTCCTGGAGGGGGAAGAAAGGGGAAGGGGTGGATAGAGGGAGGAATGTGAGGAATGTTGGCCACTGAATGGAACTTGTGGCAGCACAGGAGGGGGATGGGTAGGCAGATTTCAGAGGAGTGGAGGAGGGCCCAGTGTCTCTGGCAGCATGGTCAGAGCAGAATTTTCAGGGTCCCAGTTTCCAGATAGGCGGGCATCTGGAGGTACCATGACCCTAGTCAACATGACTGGTACTGTGGGATACTGGCTGCTGTAGGGAGAGCAGGAACACAGAATCCAAAAACTATGGAGGTAAGGCAGTTCTGTCCACTTATCTCTACAGTGACAACAATTTTCAAGATCGCAGAGGACAGAAAATTTCAAGGTTCCCTCCAGTGGCCACTTTGACTGGTTATCAAGAGCTTATCATGGCCAGGCCTTAGTGCTCAAAGAAATCAGGCATTCAGGACAGATGATATCAGATAGCCTTAATTTGAATAGGTTTTGTAAAAGATACCTCAAAGGTATTTGGGGATCCAGCTTCGAATTGCAGGTGCCTATTTCACAAGTCTATGCCAGGACCCAAAGCCTGATGCAATGTGTCCCCTGTGGTAAGCTTTGGGTCCAAAAGAAGGGTGTGTGTGGGATATTCCCTTCAACAGAACATCTTCTGGAGAAGGGGTCCCATGGAACAAAGGCAAGTCTTTGTTCTAGTAATGGGTCGGGAGCCTGATATAACTGTGTCTTTGGCAGGACACCCCCAAAATTAGAAGAGGCCCCAGGCCTCTAAGGCAATGACTTAGAAAGGACAATTTACCCAGTCAAAAGTGGATCTTAGTTTGATGGAGAGCAGGTGTGGGGGAGAAGTGTTAGGATTCTGCCCCCACTCCAGCTGCATGACGGCACATGTGCAGTACAGAAGCTAAGGAAGGGGTCTTGCATCTTACATCATCAGTATGCACTGGTGATTATGTGCATGCCGTGTGGTTCACACAATTAGTGCATGCGTGGCATAGCTCTGCAAGCCCGCCTGCACATGTTGACATGTTTTTAAGGAACCCTTAAAAAGCCAGACACAGACCCCCTCCCTCTCCCCTCTCTCTGCTCTCTGCATGTGCTTCTTCTCCAGGCCTGGTTCTTTTGTGCCCCCCCCCCTCCTAATAAAACTCTGATACTGGGTTTTGTCGTGGCTCATGACCTTTCTGCATGGTAACCAGCACTGCTTATCATTTTTAACATTGGTTAACAAGAAGGGTATTTTCCCATCATGGCCTCAGGCCAGTGAGGGGAAACCAGCCCCTAGTGGGACCTCCAGATGAAAAGTTTCTGTACCCCGATAAGCCTCTCCACTGATGCAGCAATCCAAATCAGACCAAATCACTGAATTAGAAAAAGCCCAGGTTTGATTGGTTAAAACGCTCCCAGATGATTCCCCCCTCCCCCAGAGGAGATGGGGAAGAGAGACTGAAAAACCACATGTCTGTTTTCTGGGGAACAGTTTAAATACCCTGTGGGAGTGGTCTTGAGCATCTCTGGGAGAGGAGCTGTGTTTATCAGGCTTTCTGAGCAGAGGCAGGGTTTGAGGAGAGAGAGATGGGGAGGGAGAATGAGGTGGAGCTTCCACCAGAATAAAAGGGATGGATAATCATGTTAAACAATATAAGACAGGCTTAAAAAGAACTACACATGCTTTCTCTCATATGTGGAATCTAGATTTCAGTTATATGAGAAAAGGAACTATGAAAGGGGAAAAGTCTAAAGGGAGAGAAGGGAGACGATGAGAGAGAAAAAGAATGTATGTGATGTGAAAGTCGAAGATGGGACCTTTGGGGAAAGAAGAGGACCAGCAAGGGGGGCATAAAAGGGAGGGGGAATGGTGTGGAGAGAGGATGGGAGATGATGTGTGGGGAAGGGATAGGGGATGGTGTAGAGATGATGTG
>CABHPQ010126103.1:0-12432 GCA_902168405.1 Peromyscus aztecus | reverse complement strand
GGTCCTCAGGAAGAGCAGCTGGTTCTCCAGTGCACAGAGCCACCTCTCCAGCCTGTTTTTTTTTTTTTTTTTTTTTCTTGAGACTACATCCTCTCTGTAGGCTAGACTGACCTCAGACTTGTGGCGGCTCCTTCCTTAGCCTCCTGAGTGCTGGATTACACTGTGAACATCCCTTTTAGGAAGGCCCATGGGATCCCATTTCACAGGTGCAGAAACGGGTAGGGTGCCAAGAGGTTAAACTGCCCCAGAACAGTTACCCAGAACCTGTGGTGCTCATTTGCAGCTGGAATGAGGCCCCAGCTATGAGTGTCCTGATCCAGCATGGGAAACCCTTGGGTCTCACTGTCCATACTGTACAATGTTAGTGTGAGGTGGCATCTTCCAGCCTCTACCTTCGTGTCAGCCGAGTTTGACTTCCCCTGGATTTTGAGAAGTCTCTCTTGTCTTTTCCTCAATCCCACTTCTAATCTCTGTCTTTCTTTTCTTGGTCTCAGTGAAATTATTGCCGGTGGACTGTGAGAGAAAAACAGATGAGGTAAGTTTTCTCTGCTTTTTTCACTCTTCTGAGGACTCAAGCCTCCACCCAGAGGTGAACTTTCCCAGGTCATGATAGGATCATTTTCAGGGAGAGTGTCCCATGGTGTTTGTGTCAGACTTAATTCTGGGAGCAGAGCAGTACTTGAAATATGGAGGACTGAGCTCCTCAGAGCCAGCCCTGGGCTTCTTACAGGTGTTCCTCCATCAGTGGGAGCATCTGAGGCCTTTGATTTTCTGCCCGGGTCAGTCCGGGGAGTTGGGAGGTGGTGAGCACCTCTCTAGCCTGCTGTGCGGACGCAGGGCTGCCAGTGTCGAGCCTGATAAGCCACTGTTAGCTTTGCCTTTTCTCTGCTGTCCGTCTGTCTTCTGACAGTGTTCTGATCTCTGATTTGACACATCAGGGGCCAGTTGAGGGAAATTAGGCCTCTTAGCCGATGTTTCGGTTTGTTTTATGAAGCCCTCACATTCCCCACAAATAATGTTTGGGGAAGGTGAGTGGCCCTCAGCGTATGAATCATGTGAGCAGCGTTAATGCACAGCCAGGAAGCCGGTTCTGGTGAAAGTCTGAGGAAGATATGAGGCGGTAAATTTTCAGGTCATAAATCCTACCAGGAGGAGGCGTGTGCTGCCAGAGGGCATGACTTAGTGCTCTAATTATTAAGTGTGGGTGCCAGGCCTCTGCAGCCCAGGGGCTAGCAAAGAAAGGACAGCCTGTGTTGCCCCTCCCCCTTGTTAATGGAGGGCAGCCTGCTGCAGATCCCCTGGTTTTATTTCCTTGGCTTCTGATGTGTCCTGTTTGCGGCTGGTTTACGACATTTCTTTATTGCTGTCATCCACCAAGCATTTTTGCTTCCCAATTGTTCTGCAAAACCAGGCTCATAATAAGTTTAATCTGCTTTCCATCATAAAGCTGGGCTGGTGATTACGCAGTGTGCTCCAGAAGCAGGCAGCCAGAGAGGAACAAACACAAAAACAAGAAAAGAACTTCCACAGCACCTCTGCTCGTCTTCTGTTTGCCACTTAGTTTGCTAAGGCTCTTCGTTCCAGTCCTGCACCATCTAGAGATGGTGGACCTCGGGAAGGGCACGTTGGCTCCTGGCCTATGTGAGCCCAGACACACCCTGCAGGTCCCCTGGACTGTGCGGAGCTGCTCCCCTCAGCTGGCTGGAGCTCTGGGCTTTGGACTCTAGACTTTGCAGATTTGTAACCAACCCACCCCACATCTGTGAGAGGACAGCAGATCTGGGCCACAGCTGCACAAGACTCATTTTCGGGCCTCTCTGGGCACGCTTGGCCTTCGTGGCAGGTGGGCCCAGGAGCAGGCAGGCAGGGGCATCTTTTTTGGCCCCAGTGAGGTTTCTTGCTAGTTTCCTTTGGGTGGCCTGGCTCACCCCAAATCCAGACAAGTATTTAAGTATCAGGTAAGTTAGTCTTGTCGGCAGCAGGATTCGGATACTATTTTTCTTTCTGCCTCTGCCGTGGAGAATGTAGGGACAGGCTGGGAGTGGGTGTGTTGTCTTAATCAGGCCATCTTCTGTCTGGTACCGTCTGTCCTGTTTCCTCTGGGTGGTGTCAGCCCATGCAAGTGCTTTATATGTGGGCTCACTTGGAGTCCCCACTGCAGTCCCCACTCAGGCAAGGCCTTATACCCCCTGCAGTCACTGAATTCTGTGCGTCCCCTCCGGAGTCTGCAAGCTGCGCTACCCTTCCTTGCTCTTCTTCTCGAGAAGTCGGCTGGAGCCGTGGTGGGCATCCCTTTGCCACTGTGCTGTCTTTATGCCACAGGACCAGTCCCTGCAGCCCTCTGCAGGTGTATTTCTCATGTGGAACAAGGATGTGGGGGCTGGACATGCAGCTCCTGCACTACATAGAGCGGGCGCGGTGGCACAGGCTTGGAATCCTGGCACTCACCAGCGGGAGACAGGAGGAGCAGGGTTCAAGATCATCCTTAGCTACATAACCAGCTCATGGCCAGCCTGGTCTACATGAGACTGTCTCAAAAAACAAAAAAGAAAGCCCCTAAAATTTAGAGATGTTCCTTGCTGTCCAGATGGATGTGGCAGTGTGGCCGCGGACACAGATGGACCCTTGACTGTTTCCCTGTCTTTCAGTTCTGTCAGGCCAAGCAGAAGGCAGCCTTGCTGGAGCTGTTGCATGAGCTGTACAACTTCCTGGCCATCCAAGCAGGTGAGTAGCCACCAGGCACCGCAGTGCCCCCTGGTCAGTCTGGCCAAGACAGCCCACCACTCCCAAGCCCCGATTTCCCACCCACCACTCCAACTCATCATGTCACGCCTTGTGGGCATGCAGTACAGGCCTGGATCTCCCTTTTCCCTAAAGGCTCTAGGTCCACAAGCACATGGGCCTCTCGGCAGGTACGAGATTCTGTCCCGCCATGCTTTGGGGTCTTGTGTTGGTTGGAAGGGACCAGGCCTTGGAAGTCCCCTGGACCCGAGGCACTGGTCCCGGGTCTCCTCCTTATTTGTAGGAAGGGCCCAGGTGGTCTGTGGGCAGCCTGGGGTAGAGCTCCTCTGCTCTACACTAGTTCTGAGTACCTGTCCTCCATCCCACCTTCCCGATTTGGGCCTGGCTTGTGCCATCAAGGGCCTTGACCAGGCGAGGGCTGAAGTTAAGAGACCGACAGGAAATGTGAACGACCCCTTATCCCTTAGAGATGAGCCGTGTCTGGGTGTCATCCTGGCCCTGGTAGGGAATGAAGTGGCTGCTTGTGGTCTAATATGACAGTGGGCCACACACTGCAGGAAGCATGGTGACACACAGTGCCAGAGTGGTCAGGAAAGCACTATGCCAGCACAGGTCGGCCTGGGTGCATGCAGGGATGGGCAGGCAAGGGCACGAACATGACTGGCAGTAACGGGCAAGAGAAGAGGAAGTAATGTCAGGAAGTGTGGGTGCCCGGCCGCAGAGCCCGGTCCAGCAGGCCAGGGAGGGACATGCTGAGTGAGAGCCAGCTGCGAGAAGGCAGATGCCCAGCAGCTGAGCGATGCTGTGTCATTGAAGCAGAATCATCATTAAGCCTCATTGGCAAAGCTCTGAGATGGAAAGGGGACAGAAGAAACCAATCAGGAGGCCGTTGAGGTGCCCAGCCAGGGCCAGACTAATCCAGGTATGGCAGGAGGATCAAAGAAGCTGCCTTGGCCCCAGAAAACACAGGGCGAAGAGCAAGCAGTGTTGAAGTAGGAAGATTTGGCTGTATTGGAGGACAAGCCAAAAACTGCCCCCCTCTGCCCAGTGTGCAGGCACACACACACTGAGCTCAGCTGAGTCCCCAGGCGAGGCTGGGCATGAGTGTCAGATGCCTTGTATGTGCCTCATCCTGGGCTGTCCCTGCAGGGCCTGGCAGGAAACCCTGTGCAGGAGGACCAACAGCCGCAGCAGGCTAAGGTCTACTGGGGGCTTCTCAAGAGGTGGTCTTCAGCCCAGGCCAAGAAGGCTGACAGGACAAGATGGAGCCAGCCCCCGGGGTGCTTAGAGGAGCTGCCCTTGGCCTATCAGCTGACACCCCACAGACGTCTCATCTTCCCTGGGTCCCTTCTGGTCATCCCTCCCCAGGATCTCTCTAACAATGGGCTTGGCTTCCAGGTTCCAGCGTGTGTCCAGATCAGAGTGTCTGGTGGCCGGCCTCCTGCCTTTCTTTTTTCCCAGGCTGTGTATATTTATAGAGCTACTCCGGTACCTTCCACAGCTCTCTGTCTGATCCTTCTAGGGATCAGCCGCAAACAGACTTTGGCATTGGGCAGCTTTTCAGTCATTTAATGCAAATCGCTGCCCTGCTTTGCAGGTCAGGTTTTAATGATCTGGAATCGATCCAAGCTAAGTGGCTTTTGATCTTGCTGCAGAGTGAAGATGCCCCACAGAAGCTGGGTGCCGCTGGGCCACATGCTCCTGATTATAGCTGATGGCTTGATCCTCGCTGTATTTTTAGGCCATTTCAGTGTGGTTTTTTTTTTATTTTTTTTTTTTTTTCCCTTTTTTTCGGTGTTTGAATGTCTCTTTTTTTTTCTTCTTCCTAGGTAATTTTGAATGTGGCAATCCGGAGAAGCTGAAAAGCAAATGCATTCCTGTTCTGGAGGCTCAGGAATACATAGCTGTGAGTAGGCTGCAGGCTGCTCTCCCTGCAAGGCTGCAGCTTCCTATTGATTTGTCGAGCCTGCAGATTTGTTTTGTTTTGTTTTTCTTTCCTTTTTGTTTTGTATTTGCTTTGTGGCTTTTGGTTTTCTTTCTTTTAATTTAGTGGAGCGTTGGGTTACTGTGGAGGGGACTGTGCCCCAGGCTGGCCTTGCTGAGTGTGGGCAGGTGATCTGGTCCGACCTGAGGCCCCTTCACCAGCTGAATGGCCATGGCAGGCAGCCCCTTCTTCAGAGGACCTCAAAGGGTCCTCAGGCCCGCCCAACTCTCTTCACAGTGGGAGGCACATGTGTTCTCTCTCCGTGTCCCCTGGTGACTCCTTTTGGATCCTTGGCTTCCGTTTGCCTTTCTCCATGCCTCCCTCTCCATGGTAGTTATGGAGCTTGAGGATTTACAGGGCCTGAAGGGCTGTGTAGTTCAGTTTCACTTCATAGATGAGGAAACTGAGGAAAGAGAGGGCCAGGGAGTTTCTGAGGCCGCACAGCTGTTAGTGGTTGTCATCCCCTCCAACCCTGGCGCTGTTTCTCATTCCCTCACTCCGCTGGTGCCAGCTGTGCGTGCTCGCCGGTTGCTGCTGCTGCTGCTGCCGCTGCCTCTGCCTCTGCTTAACGCCTTTCTTGCTGCCTGCAGACCTGCATTGTTCTCCTGCTGAGCTTTGCATCAGCCTCTTCCTAGCTCTCCTCACCCCAGCTTGCCCTCCCTGCCTATTTGCCGTGCATGGGGCATGTGGGGGACACGGGAGAGGCTTTGGCAGTCCAGCCTCAGAATAATGTCCTGGCAGCAGTCCTGAGGCAGAGCTAAACCCCGTCTTCACCCCACAGAACGTGACCAGCAGCCCCTCCGCAAGGTTTGAGGCTGCGCTGACCTGGATACTGAGCAGCAACAAGGACGTGGGCATCTGGTGAGTGTGCGCAGTTGTCATGGGAGGCTGAACTGCCGCTGCCCTCCCTGCGTGCTGACTCCCTCGTTACCCAGGCTGCAGACCAGAGGGCAGTACTGCCAGTCCCGGAGTTGGGGTGCGAGCCTGCTGACCCTGCCAGTCCTTCCTCAAGGACCTGCCCTGCTAACTCACCGGGGAAGGAGTTGTCTGTGCGTTGGTTTTACTCAGTTTGGAAGTGTCTTGGGAAGTGCTGGGTTCTGTTCTCACCAGGCAGCTTCCCGAGTTCCCACTGCTGGCGAGCACTGTGAGCAGAGATGATAGCGGATAGCGGAGATGGCGGATAGCGGAGATGGCCGATGGCAGAGATGGCGGATGGCAGAGATGGCGGATAGCAGAGATGATAGCGGATAGCGGAGATGATAGCGGATAGCAGAGATGGCGGCTACCAGAGATGTCCCCAGCCTGTGCCAAGCAGCCCTGCGAAGGCGCGGGACCTCACCGTCCCTTCCATAGCTCTTTGTCAGAACCTCTGTTCCAGTTCCAGCTCCTGCTATTAACACACACTCTGGGGTTTTGTTCTCTTTTTCTCTAATCCACCCAAATTACTAATTCCATCACAGTGCATCCAGCGCAGCCCCTTGGGCGGCTTGGCCTAAAGCTCGGTAACTGGATGCGTGGCACGATTAAGATCCAATGGCTTAAAAGCAGCTGCCCTGAGCGGCTGAGCGATTTTCCTGCGTTGAGAAAGGCAGAGGAGAATACGGATTTTCCCCTCCGCAGCCCTCACTGGAGCTGCCAACACTGAAGAGTGATGACACTTGCCTTTTCCTGCTGGGGAAGGCCGCTGGCGGGGGGAGCTGAGGGAGCCCAGACAGCCAGTGTTGAAAACGGGGCACAAGGAATGGGGCATCACATAGCAGCCATTCCAGAGAGCATGGTGTGGACACCGGCATCCCTGCGGGTCCTCACATTGCCTTACCAACCACTTGGCTGGAGTCATGGTGGCAGGGGTCTGGTCACTGACAGCCTGGTGGTTCCCAGTTGCCATGGGCTTCATCAGCGCCCCCCCCCCATCTTTACACTTAAGGGGCGTTTGCGCCTGCTCCTCACGGAAGGAAAGTGCAGCCTCCCGGGCTCTGCCTTTCAGTTCTTGCCACGTTCTCGCAAAGCCAGGGATTCAGTAAACATTTCCATTTCTCTATGCTGGGAGGTGGGAATCCAATTTACAGCTTAATCTTCTGCATGCTGAGAGAGGCTGTCAAAGACCCGGCAGAGGGAGACGCCACTTCAGCGGCAGGGGTTCGAGCTTGCTGCCATCTTTAAAGCTTCCTTCTTTCTAAGTAGCCAGTGTGGGAAATTGTGGGAAGGAGCACAGTCAGGATAAATAAGCAGGCTGCTCTGAGCAAGTGGAGGCCTCCGGCCCTCCCTCCATGTCCTCGCCTCCAGGCTGAAGGGGGGCTCAGACCGCAGCCTGTTTACAGCCCCATGTCTTGTTTCAGGTTGAAAGGGGAAGACCCGTCTGAGCTGGTGACAACGGTGGACCAGGTGGTTTGCCTGGAGTCTGCCCGGCCCCGGATGGGCGTCGGCTGCCGCTTGAGCCGTGCCCTGCTCACCGCAGTCACCCACGTGCTCATCTTCTTCTGGTGTGAGTCCTCGCTCCCTGCCATGCTCTCCCGTCCCTTCCCAGCCTGCCACTTGCCAGCAGCCCGGCTCAGTGGCTGCCTGGGCGTGAGGAATGAGTCAGGCACCGAAGGGACCATTGCGCCTCATGCACCTGGGGGCTAGCTAATAAAGCAGGAGATGAACAGGACGCCTCTGCCCTGCGTGTCTTTACCCTTGCGGACTGGTGGCTGGATCTGTAGTATAACCAGAAATGTCCTTGGCTTAGGGCAGGGACTGTCAGCCTTCCTGAGAGGGGTGGGCCCTGTGGGAGTCAGCCTCTGCTGCCGCCATCGGCCCAGTCAGGATCCCAGTGCTCAGACCAGCTCCACGCAGGAGGTGACGTGGGATCTTGGCCTAGTTTTACTCCAGAAAACTGCCAGCATCTGCAGAGATGGGTAAAAGCAGAGAGGATGCAGATTGCAGAAAGAAAGGCGAGCCTGGCCTGTCTCCTTCCAACAATAAGGAAAAGGCTGGGGCATGGAGATGGCGGCCTTCAGGATAGCCAGCAGTGGATCAGAGGCTGCCGTGTGCAATGCCTCCCCCATGCCGAGCTGTTGGGTTGTTACCAACTACAGCATCTCAGAATACAGGCTTGGCATGTACATTTGTGTGCAGCACAGGCTCCAGCCCGTAAGGGGATGGTGGTGTGAGTTTGGGATAGCCTGAGGTCTGGGTACCTGGGACACCAGGTGACAGGAGCTGGAGACAGGTCATCACTCCGTCGCCTGTCCTTGCTGAGTAGGTGACTTCTGTTGTGTTGCAGGCCTGGCCTTCCTGTGGGGCCTCCTGATTCTCCTGAAGTACCGGTGGCGAAAGCTGGAAGAGGAAGAGCAGGCCATGTACGAGATGGTGAAGAAGATTATAGGTGCGTGTCCCTGGTGGAAGGGTGCCCGAGCCTGCCGGCTTGCTGCTGACCGCCTCACTCTCTCCCATAGATGTGGTCCAGGACCACTATGTGGACTGGGAGCAGGACATGGAGCGCTACCCGTATGTGGGCATCCTCCACGTGCGAGACACCCTGATCCCCCCACAGAGTCGGTGAGTCCTGCTCCTGGGGGTGGCTGGGGTGACCCACTGAGACCCATGGGAGGGAGCCCAGAACGGAGCATCAGCAGACCATGAGGATCATTTTACCTAGCCTCCTGGAAATTACTGCCTGCCCTCTGCTCCAGCTTGACTCTAGTGGCAGAGAGCTAGACAGGAGGACCAGGGGCATCAGCCACTCCTCTGCAGAGTGTGCCAGTGTGGGCACTAGCCGCCATGCTGAAGCTGAGGCTGAGTCTGGTCCCCTCAGTGGTTTCAGCCACAGGGGGTCTCCTGTTCCTGTGAGTCCCTCCTCGTGGACACTGTCAGCAGGACCTCGTGTTTGTAAGACGGTGGCCAGCAGCAGCCACAGCAGCGTCTGCCTCATCACAGCCGGCAGGAGAAGGGAACTTGCAGCACTATCTTCCGAGCAAGAGGAAACGCCCCAGCAGCCTTTGGGCACACTCCTCTTGGGGTTCCATGGGCCAGCCTCAGTTTGTCTCTGAGTTGGTCACTGGCAAGGGGACAGAAGGAGCTTTGCAGGGCCTGTGACCCATGACCCCGAAGTCGTACACCTCGTAGGGTAGATGGGGCACCCAACAGGGCCCCCCCTGCTCTCAGCAGAGTGCATCCCCGCAGAGGAGACCAGGCTGTTCTCTAACTGTCACCTGCCATGTGGTGCTCAGAGGTTACTCTTCCCTGTGCTTGTGTGGCCTCCCCACACATACTCACTCTCCTGGTCCTCACCAAGCCCACAGACCTGAGAACCGTTGGGGGTGGGGTGGGCATGTATGGGCAAGGAAGCCCAGGCTTTGGGAAGTCGAGGGACTTACTCAAGAGTGCTGTGGTAGCATTCTGTGTGGCTACCACCAGGCCCTGTCCCCCTGTCACCCTTCTGTGCAGCCAGGGCATTGGAAGAGGAGAGCATGTGCAGGTCTGGGGGTTTGTCTCCTTTTGTTTGATTGAAACAGAATTTCACTTTGTAGCCCAGGCAGGCCTTGAACCGATAATCTTGGTGGGGTAGCTTGCTGGGTGTAGTGGCAGCACGCTTTTCTGGTGAACACGAGTCCTGGCTGCTCTCCAGCAGCATGCATGCATTTGGCAGCTGCTGGGTTCATCTCCCCACAGGCTGCAGGCAGGGAGTCCCTGCCCACAGGAGGCCACTGCTGCTCTGAGAGGTCAGCCTGTGGGTCCTCCGGTGATACCAGGTTCTCCGTCTCTCAGGGGAAGCCATTTGCTGCACCCAGACTCCTGCCTAATTCCTGGCCCTGCCAGGAGTTGTATAACCAGCCTTTCAAGCCTCACTCTCCTACAGTGGGATTCCACTGCCTCCAGTGGGCTGCCCTGTATCCATCCATCCATCCATCTCCACACATGTATTGATCCCTTACTGTGTACTGTGAAGTGGAAGACAGGAGGAGAAGGAAGCATAGGGAGCCGTGTGACACTGGGCAGTGCTGGGGCCTTGGAAAGGGGACAGGTGCTGAGGAGGTGGCCTTGAAGTTTGCCACGCTCGTTCCAGTCCCATAAGCACTAGAGTAGCTGTCCGAACACAGGAACTGGCCTGGCACTCTGACTGCAGCCACGTCCCCCACGCATCACAAGCTTGCTCGGTGCATAGCTGACCGTAGCGGTCTGAGGGCTACCAGGAGCTTCTGGGCCGTCCCGTGAGCCACCAGTCTGCCAGGATAAGGGCATACCTGGGCCTGGTGGGAGATGTGAGGAGCTGCAGGGAGCTGATTAGAACAGCTGGCTGGTCAGTCCCTTCGTGTGGACGAGCACTCCTTCCCGCAGCCTCGGACCTGGCCTGAAGGTTGGCACCTTCATCCTTCAAGCTTTTTCTTTTGAGAGTGTGCCGTTGGCCTGGCCATCCTGCCTCCTGCCTCCCCTCCGTTTGTGCTCTCCCTGGAGGCCCTGCTCCCACACAGTCAGACCCGCACAGTTGGGAAGGTGTGCTGAAGGGAGGGGAGGGCACCACTGGGGCCATAAAGGAAAGATATGGCGCACACACACTCTGCCCTGGAACCTTTTTGTTGGGGAGGGGAACCACAGAGCAGGGAGTGGCCTTTGGCTTCTAACTCACGAAGATACACTTCTCCTCCTTCGGAGGCTTCACTTGTCCCCCGCCCCCCTGCAGGGCTGTGAATTTGGAATGCTCTGATTAGCCAACATGGTGTACTTCCCACGTGGACCTGGGTGCCCACCACTGCCAGCCCCTTAGCCCCCTCTTCCTAAGGCTTGTGGAGTCCCTGGAGCACCACTCTGCCCTCTACAGTTGTGTTGGTGCCTGTCACGTCCACTGCTGGATAAGTGCTGCCACAGAGCTTAAGACTCACCTCTGTGGGAAGGTGACGTGCCAGCCTGACGCCTGCTGAGCGCTACCCTCTCGTTGCAGGCGGCGCATGAAGCGAGTGTGGGACCGCGCTGTGGAATTCCTGGCTTCCAATGAGTCCCGGATCCAGACCGAGTCCCACCGCGTGGCTGGGGAGGACATGCTGGTGTGGAGATGGACTAAGCCTTCCTCCTTCTCTGACTCAGAGCGATAGGACAGGGCCTGTTCCAGCCAGCCTGGCCTGGTCACCCAGCTGGGGCAAGGGCACAGACCTTCGGTGCTCATTCACACCTGCCTTGATTGCCTCGATCTCAGTTCTGGGACACGTGGACTTCCTTAGGGTAGCAGGGAGGGCAGGTGAGACCCTCCTCTATGCCAGTCTAACTGACGGAAAGGGAGAAGGGCTTGCTCTCCCTGGATAGAAAGACAGGGCAGTGGTTGGAATCATGGAGGTCCTGCACACAGCTAGACAGCAACCAGTGATCTGAAGCCCCTCGCTTGGGAAGTGGGTCGGGTGGTGGGCTGGGGCAGCAGGGGCCTGGGGAGCGCTTAGTCCGTGTGCCTTTGCAGTGTTTCCAGGGAGCTTGAGGGTGAGGGGAGGAGCCTGTCCTGCTGCTGCATGGGCCTCCTTGTCCAGAAGGGGAAGATGCTGCAAGTTAGAGCCAGCTGGAGGGGACAGAACAGAGGGGCCAGGATCTGGAGGGGTGGAGGGTCCAGCCACAGCTGCCTGTGCCTCAGTGCTTCTCACAGATGGGAAGTGTAGCCCTGAGCCAGGGTGGAGCCTCCGCCACCGGCCGGGCTCACCTCCTCGATTTTGCTCTGACAAGGCCCCTCCTGGCTGGTGAGCTGGAACAGGGCACCGGTGGGGTGCAGCATTGTGGCTGCACACTGCCCCCTGCAGGCTGCATGGGAGCAGTGTGCGCCATTAGCCTGCTGTGCCATGGAGGACCTGCTCCAGAAACACCCAGTGGGGGGTCTCATTAGCTGAGAGGGAGGCTCTCCAGCAACTCCTCTAGCCGGCCTCACCCACAGCACAGGAGGATGGTGGGTGGACGTGAGACGCAGCTGCCTCCAGAAGCCACAGACGCCCCCTCTGGACCTGTTGCCGCTCTGTTTCTTAATAAAGCACCATCTCCATTTAGCAATACTCATTTCCTCGTGTCTGGGTGGTCGACAGGACTGGGGTCTGAGCAGGTGCCTGTGGCAAAGGCCTGTACTCATGATCAGGCTCCAGCTAGAAGAAGCTTTTGTATTGGGGTGGAACTGTTGGAAAAATAAAATATTTATTGAAAATGGATGTGGTTTTTGTCCATAATGCTTCCCATTTCTCCCCAAAGTGATGGTGAGTAATGAGAAGGGCCAGCTGGGCCACCTTGGCAGTGGGCTTCAAACAAGCGGCTTCAAGCCACATGAGCACCATCCTGCAGGGTCACTGTGGACTCCACAACCCAGTGGGTTGAGAGCTCCAGTTCCATGTTGACTTGCCTGTCAACCCCCTGTCCCAAGGTTCCCAGGAGTGCTGAGTATCCCTAGAAGGAAGAGCCAGGAAGCTGCATGGAGCTGGTAATGCCCTTGAAGGAGGCGTACTTCCTACATCTAGGCCAGCGTTAGTGATGGTCTGGTGGGCACAGAGTTGGTGAGGGGATGCTTCCAGAAGACCATAGACACACCACAGGCATTCATCTCTATGGGTCCCCAAGGCTAGCAGCTCAGATACAGGGTAGCCGAGCTATGTTCCGGGGTTACAGCCGGTCTTACCCCTTCCTGGCCCCACCTGTGTAGACACCGTCACAAAGGCGTGTGAGCTTAGGCTTGTGTTGCACAAATCGTGGGTGAGTGGGGGGGCCAG
>CABHPQ010126092.1:0-12617 GCA_902168405.1 Peromyscus aztecus | reverse complement strand
AAGATCAGAGAAGCAGAACAAGCCACAGCCACTTCACCTTGCCAATTCCTCAGCTGATCCTGTTTCCTCAGACTGGAAGCTTCTGAGTTCTCATCCAAATGGATCTCAGCTGAACTGCTGCTCAAAGCCAGCTCTAGTTCCTGGTCCTCAAGCCTTAAATACCTTTCTGCTTCCTGCCATCACTTCCTGGGATTAAAGGCTCTTGTTACCACGCCTGACTATTTCCAGTGTGGCCTTGAACTCACAGAGATCCAGATGGATCTCTGCCTCCAAAAGGCTGGGATTAAAGGCATGTGTGTCACCATTTTCTGGCCTCTATGTCTATCTAGTGGCTGTTCTGTTCTCTGACCCCAGATAAATTTATTAGGGTGCACAACATATTGGGGAGTACAATATCACTACATACAGCATTTGTAGAGGTCCTGAGTTTGATTCCTAATGACCAGGAGTCAAAAGCACCTATCATTATAGCTCTGGATGTAATGCATGTAGTCTCCATAGGAACCTGTGCTCATGTAACTCTCACCCACATACATATGGATCAAAATAATAATTAATATTTAAGATTATATTTAGTGGATTAGTCTAAATGTTTTGGTTGTCTAAAAGTGACTGTTAAGCCTGGGATGTGATCTCATGGCTGTCAAGGTGGACAGAGTGAGAGCTACATCAACTCTTTATTCTCTTCCTTCACCAGTGAAAGTTGAAAAGTTTATCACGCAGAGTTCAGTATGTCAGGATAAAATCAAGTTGCTTGCATCTTTCAGTACTCCAAACACACACCAACAGAGATCTTTAAAAGATCCACCATTAAAATATGAATGTCACAAAGGAATGGGATTTCAGACATGAAAAAAAAGACTGACCAATTCTGTTCAAAGGAAATATATGTAAGATCAACATGCTCTCTTGAGATTTATCTCTAACTTATACAACCTAAACACCAGCCAAACCCTAGTCCGAACCCAGATGCACAAGTCATTGGGTATTCTCCAAAAAAGACTACTTGGGCATGGGTTTAAGCAAATAGAAATTCTTTATTAGCCAGCCTGCAATCATACTGAATGTTTGAGATCCCAGTATAGCAAGGATCCTTTCTCACTGTGAGCTTTTAAGCACAAAACCCATGTTCTGGTTTGACATACCTCAGTTAAAAAGAACAGTTAGCCAGAAGTGGAAATACAGAAGCCCCAAAGCAAGGTTAATACATTTAGAGACTTTCCCAGAACTATATGTACTGTGATGGATCAGGTCTTTGCTTTAGTGTTGGCAGATGGTGCTATGTGCTGAGTTTTACAGTCTGAACAGTACTTCCATCATGGAGTCAGTTGTGCTAAGGTCTTGGGGCCTACTAAGTCTGGGGCTCTGTTCCAGTGCAAACATGGACATAGGGAAGCATGAAGACAGAATGATCCCATAACCTTTCATTATTAAAGTTCTGGTTCTTTGTCAACACAGACACAGTTTGTGTGTCTCATTAAAGTAAGAATCTCAATCAGAAATATATAAAGCCTTAAGTATTCAAATATGCAGCACAATCAACTAAACACACAAGCTGATTGTTAAAATATGCAGCCTATTGAGCAAATCTCATTAAAGAAAGTCTTGCAGACTAAAATATATTCAAAACTTAGGAAAAAATATGATGTCATTTGTCAAGTATATTCAAATATTTCAAAAGACACAAGAATATGGTGTCCAAAAACATGATAATAGTAGAAACTCTCACAGTGAAACCACATGTTGAACCATGAGCATGGTCACTAATGAGTCAAGGTTTGGGGGGCAAGAAGAAATAAGGAGGGTCTTCCCATCACAGATCTGGATGAGGTCCTCTGGATAAGTGAGACATTTGATTTACTTGAACAGTTTGGGAGGCCCCCAGGCAATGGGACCTGGACCTGTCCTTAGTGCATGAGCTGGCTGTTTGGAACCTGGGGCCTATGCAGGGACACTCTGCTCAGCCTGGGCGAAGGGAGGAAGGGACTGGACCTGCCTTGATTGAATCTACCAGGCTGAGCTGAATCCCCAGGGGCGTCCTTGCCCTGGAGGAGATGGGAATGGGGGGTGGGCTTGGGGGAAGGTGGAGTGGGAGCTGGAGGCGGGAGAACAGGGGAATCCGTGGATGATATGTAAAATTAAATTAAATTATAAAATAAATTAAAAAATATATTAAAAAATAAAGTTATCAAAATAGTAGATGTTATCATGAAATTTTTTCCTTCTTTTCTTACAAGAGGAACATCTTAGTCTAATGAGGAAGATCAATAAAGTGTCTAGGAGATTGAAAGAAAGGCAGAGAAAAAGTCGTCTATGTAAAACGCCAGAAATTACCTCGTCTTCCAAGAGAAAGTGGTGAGGCAAAGCCATCAGTTTAGCAAAACCTCTGCTCTAAGTTTATTTCCTTATTTTGTGCATTAATTTTTGAAACCTTTCTCCCACAATGTCATTTTTGAAACATCATTTCTGATGCTGATATCCTATGGCTCAGTTGCATCACGCTAGTTATTTCATGTATCTTAATACAGAAACGACCATTTAAAATATTTATATACTTTGGTGAAGTCTGCATGTACTAGGAAGGGATATGGCTGGCTTCACATATGCAGGCTCTGTGCAGATTTCCATAAATGTGCAGATGGTTAGTTGATAATATCAAGTCATCTTTTGCACAGATGGGTGCATAAAAATGATTAGTGGAAATTACACAGGAAGATTCACTCAGATCATAGCCGCATAGCACCACAGGAATTACGGTTTACATTTGTGAGCTAAAATAGCACATAAAGAAACTGGAGTGTCAAAAAGGCTGTAATCAACTCAGCAATCAGTACCCAGTGGTCCTATCCCATATTGAACTTATGGTCATTTTAGAAATACTCAGAAGGCTAGAAGTCAGTTTTCTTCTATACTCAGAATTTTCCCATACCGACTTTGAGCTCAGCTTTCAGTAATCATATTCTCCAATAACAATAGTTTGGCTTAGAAGCACCAGAGGAGAAACTTCCTTCATTTTTGAAATTTCTCACAGTTCCCCTCAATGGACAAGTTATATAACAGATAATGGCCATTAAAAGGCTAGAAGTTCATGAAATAAAATGTTGAGTGAATGTTAAACAGGTTTTAACAGAGAGTCATTTCCATCTTCACAAACATTTATGTCTGATCGTGTTTCCCCAAACTTTGTGAGACGCTGAACTATCATACTGATTTTATATATTAAATGATCATTCAGAAATTAGGCTTTAGATGAACAATAACAAAACAATTAGTGAAACAACTTTACATTATATTATAATTTCCTTCCCATTAAGATGAAAAGGAAATCTTTTTATCTAGTTGTATTCCAGAGAGGATTATCTGAATTTATTCTGCTCAGCTATTTCTCATGAAATCTTATTCTTTATTCCTAGGTTATATAATTTTTACAGAAATAGAGAATGTATTCTATAGAGAAAGATTAACTTCCTGAAATTTGGAAAGATGATTCAACTACAGTTATAAAACATTACTTAATTATAGAATACTTAGACATAATATCAAGTATGTGAACTGAATTTATAGAATTTTAAATATGCTATTATGATTGCTGATCCATTAAAAAGTGGGAGACAGGTTTCAGCCTCAAGGTAAATGTAAGTGAATTGTTCTGGTTTTCACAGCACCAATTTTATGTAAACATTTTTTCATGAGGGCCTATGTTTTGTTAAGTACATTCATCAATGGACCCAATGAAGAGTCAATAAGTAGATAAAAATAAACCCATTAGTTTCATACCTAATGATGTGTAGAGACAGAGAAACAAATATAAATGTTTGAAAAGAAGGAAAACACATTCTCAAAGAGTATTTTGTTAAACCTTCATTCAATATTTTATTTCATAAGAGTTCTCAGTTTGTTATAGCCTTGTAATACAATGGTTCTGAGAGCTTCCAACACAAGGATTTTTAAGAGAAATTGAAAATACAGTTCAAAATATAACAAACAGGAGTTTTGGAGGAAAAAGATATGATGAAAATATATTGTATGAAAAATTTAAATAAAAATATAGAACAAAAACAAAGATAATCTCATTGGCAATGCAAGCCTAAGAATGTGTATGTGTAGAACTATCCCAGCTATTCATGAGACAGCTGTAATACACTCCTGCACAAAGAAACAAATAATTTTGAAAATATGCACATATGCTATCTTAGAGAGGAAGGCAGGAACACATGTAAAGTTTCAACTTCTAAGTATTTATGTAGAATCAATGCAACTCTCAAATTATAATAGGATTATCTAAAACGTGACTAAATGATTCACAAGATTATTTGTAATTATACAAAGCAAAAACTCATTAAGAGCATGTTCAGAATAATGTAGGATTGAGGTGCACTCTTTCAGAATTTCAAGTATATTTGGAATTTATATTAAAAATAAGTATATCGTACTGAATAAAATAGATACATTAATCTCTAGATCATCTAATGTTTAATATCTAGCTTGTCAATAAAAAACATGCAAATCAGTCCAATAGTTCAGTACCTAAGAAAATTAGGCAATCAAACAAATGTTTGTAAAGGACAGAAGAATGTTCCTGTAAAATTGTGCTCATTCCCAATTGGCAATCCACTACTAACTATTCCGGTAAATGTATACATGCAAGTAACACTGTATGGACTGCTCAGGGTGTATTCACATATTTAGGAAAATATGTGTGCAACATATATAACACCAATTAATGAAAAAAAAGCCATGAATTTGAAAGAGGACAAGAAGGGATGTATGGGAGTGTTTGGAGTGGCTAAAAGAAGGGGGAAATGATATAGTATTTTTATAACCTAAAAAAGTAATAAAAGAAATAATTTCAAAATGTAAATCTGTTTAACATTCATTTGATGTTTTATTCCATATGTGCCTACCACTTGTCAGTACCTGCTCAATTTGCTTGAGGTGATAAACATGAAAAATAAAGTACTCACTGTCTTCGAATTTCAATGCTGTTGGGAAAGGGAAAGCTAATAAAGGCCAAACATGTGGGAGTGCATTAGACGGTGTTAATACTATGAAGAAAGTTAAAGGAGGCAATGTGACTGAGGAGTATTTGTTGTTGGTCCCCAACAGGAAGTCAAGGAAGCTATTCCACCATGTGGCTTTTGTGAAAAATTAATAAGGCACTTTTATCTGAAGGGTTGGAACAATATTATCATAGAGTCATAGAAAGAAGAGATAGTTCCATGTGCTGTTGGAAGAAGGAGAGATTAACGCAGCTCTTTTGCTCTGCGTTATTGCTTTCTGGCAATGCACGTAAAGATTCCTTTCTTGTTAAGGAGATAAATAAGCAGCAAGGATTCGCATTGAACATTGTTTATATTCACATAAAAAGAAAATGTCTTCAGATTTGTTAAAAGGTAGTGGTAAAATGAATTTGTGGCACATACAAAGGAGAGGATAACTTGTGCCCCTGGAAAAGTAGATAAAAATATTTGTTTACTAAAGAAAAAGCCGTGAAATTTGAAGCACGATGTAACTCAATGAACCTAATTGGTATCAATTAATATTATTTTCCCCACCAAATCTGAAAGGTAATTTACTAAATATGAATTACTGAAGGGAGATGGGATTTCTAGTGCTTTTTATTCTTTATATTTATGGTTAAATTCACTTGGAGTAAGCTTACATGCCTTTTACTGCAAACTTATTTTTCTGTTTTAAACCCTCTGTATAAAAATAACTTCTGGCTCAGGGACACAAATTTCAGTTATAGAAGAGTAATAAGTTCAAGGGGTCTCTGGTACACTGTGGTGACTACAATTAATAGCAATATATACCATAGTTAAACCTTTTAAAAGATAAATATAAGCATTCTTATCACAAAAAATGGTAAGTGCATGAAATAAGTACCTTAACTTGACTATTCTGTAGCATACATGCACACACACAGAAACACACACATGTATAAACAAATTAATGAATTAGAAAAAGTCAGTTCTGCAACAGTTACAGTGGGTAGGTGATATAGTGTTAATAAGTTGATTCAGATAACATTAC
This sequence comes from Peromyscus aztecus, assembly GCA_902168405.1. Taxonomy (NCBI): domain Eukaryota; kingdom Metazoa; phylum Chordata; class Mammalia; order Rodentia; family Cricetidae; genus Peromyscus; species Peromyscus aztecus. Next base: position 6,584 of record CABHPQ010126092.1, on the reverse strand, counting down.
ACAGAGAAAAACACAAAAAACCCTTGTAAATTAGAATAATAATGTCACAGTCATGGTGTTGCTTGAATATTTCAGGAATGATTGCTGCTAAGTCAATAAAAGATAAATACTTTTTCTTTGAATACATAAATTGGATAGGATAAAATATCTTAAGGACAATAGAGCAAAAGACCTTCTAGTCATGAATGAAATCATCCATTAAAAGGGGGCAATGGCAGGAACAGATTCCAAAGAAGAGCAGGTCTTCCATAGGAAGAGACAGGAAGAGACACCCTCTTCTCTTTTTTAGTTTTCCTACTTCTGAGATTTCTCCAACAGAATTAGCAAACATTGGTTTAATAAAATTGCCTTGAAGAAGACTTTATTGATTTGCTACTGAAATAAAAATGTGGTAATAAGGTTCCTATAAATAAAATCATGAAGGAATCATGAGAAATATATACAGGTTAGTAGCCGTTGATTAAAGACAGATTATGCTATCTATTTATACAGTTCTAAAGAGAAATGTTTAATTTGAATGTAGCCCTAAATACTGCAAACACTAGTTGTTCATTCTCTCATGGAGGCTTAGACTCAATTTTAAGCACTGCTCTTTAAAAATATATTTCACTGATTACAATTGATGTTGTCAATATGTACATTGTTATGGGTCTATCCAGTGGGGTATGGTCAACTTACCTGTTCCAAGCTGAATATTTTGTTCTTGATCTTCTGCAGTTATTTCAAGCATCATAGTTTGATACTGCAGATAACACTATTGTGTAGCATGAGTCTTAGATGGTCTTATTAATAAAAACAAACCCAGAGCCAGGTATTGGGGTGAACACTGAATGATCAGAGAGACAGAACCAGCCACAGCTACCTCACCTCGCTGGAAACTCAGCTGGTCTTGTTTCCTCAGACTGGAAGCCTCTGTGTCCTCATATCTGAATGGCTCTCAGCTGAACTGTGCTTCTTGAAAGCCTGAATGCTTAACCAGTCAAATGCTTAACCAGCCAAATGCCTCTAGTTTCTGGTCCTCACGCCTTATATACCTTTCTGCTTTCTACCGTTACTCCCTGGGATTAAAGGCTCACTTTCTGGGATTAAAGGCGTGTGTCACCATGCCTGGCCATTTCCAATGTGGCCTTGAACTCACAGAGATCCAGAGGGATTTCTGTCTCTGGAATGCTAGGATTAAAGGCGTGTGCTACCACTGCCTAACCTCTGTTTAATATTGTGGCTGTTCTGTCTCTGACCCCAGATAAGTTTATTAAGGTACACAATATTTTGGGGAACACAATACCACCACACTATTGGACGACATTTGTTTGTTAGTTACTTTTGTGGGACTGTGATAAAAAAAATGTCACCATCAAAAGCAACTTAAAGAAGAAAGTATTTATCTTAGATTGTGTTTCCAGAGGGATGAGGAAGGCACGGTGTGGAGGCAGAAGCAGGAATCAGGTTGATAACATTTTCTTCTGCCCATAGGAAGAAAAGAGAAAGTAGGAAGTGGGGCCAGGTTATAAACCCTTGAAGTCAACCTCAGTTATATGCTTCCTCTAACAAGGTTCTGCCTCACGAAGGTTCCATAACCTTTCCAAACACCACTAACAACTTGGGAACAACTGCTGAAATACTCAAGTCCATAGGAGACATTTCTCATTTAAGCCACCACATTGTGGGTAGTACTATCCCCTAGGCAACCTCCTTAACAGTGTGAAAGGTTTAAAGTGAGCTGAGTACATGCAGTAATTGCTCTCTTCTTCTATAGGGCAGAAGCAATGTGTCAGGTAATGCCAAACAAATGCTGCCTTGACTTCCCAACATGATGTACTATAAGCCAAAATGCACACTTCCTTAAGTTGCTCTTGACAGGGTCTGGCAAGTAACTAAGATTCCCATATGTATATGGTATATAGTTTTTCTTTGTCTTCTTCACTTTTACCTAATATTAAAAGCAACAAGTTCATACCCATGTGTTTCAAACATTTGGAATTTGGGAAGACAGTAATGCTTAACAGGAAGGAATACATCTCAGAGGTTTCATTTGGATTTTGTAAGTGGGCTAAAACTTATGTCTTTTCTTTGTTATCTTTAGGATAGAAGAAGTAGGAACTTTTATTCCTACAGTAAAATTGTTCAGAAGAAAAAATGTAACCTATAGAAAGAGAAGTAAATGACTCTGTAGTTGTTGAGAAGAAAAATTGAGAAAGTTTAAAATAGAAAGGATTCTATTTTCGGGTAGAAACTCTACTTCAGGACAATCTGTAAAAAAGTGAATGTACCCCCACATCCAATAGTACCTGTATTTTCCCACTTGATAACATGGATGGAATCCATGTATTACTGGAACTAGAGAAAAACAAATGGATGAAAGTATGAGAAACCAAAGCATCTAAAACAAACAAACAAATGAATAAATAAATAAATAAATAAATAAATCAATAAGCAAGCCCGAGAAGAGTTGTAGAAAGATAGCACAGAGGATATGGTAGAAAGCAGGCTGTCATTTCAAATTAGACAGGAACCACTTAAGAAAAATGCTCCATCAAGTTAAACAGAGCTAGTTAGTTATTTAGACAGGTGCTTCATCCAAGTGTGAGAAATAGTATCTCCTGCTGGGTTATTAAAGATACTTTCATGGCAGGAAAAACCTCCAACTGGATACAATAATGATCAATTTCCACATTGTAAAAAATAAAACTTTAGTCATTAAACAGCTGAGTATCTATTGCATTGGTAATTGTATGAAGTATGTCAGACTATATACCTTTTGGAACAAAAGTACAGTTTCTTAGTACCATTCATTTACAGATCTTATGGTTATACTTTTCTTTGTGCAGTTTTCTCTCTGCTTAGGATTCTCTTTCTGTATGTCTTTCTATATTCGTGATATCTTTGCTTCAAGCCTCCTCTCAAAAGCTACCTTTGCTCTTAATGCTAACCCAAACTACAGCAGCATTGGCTCCTACAATAATACTTGACCCTACCATATTTAATTTCTCCCTCTTCACAATTGCAAAGACTATTATTAATTCCTACAAAGAAGCACTTAAATCGAAAATTTTGTCTCCCCAGGAGTGATTGGAGTTCATTTTATTTCTCTTGGGACACTGAGGATCGAACCCAGGGACTTGCCCATGGTAGGTAAGCACTGTACTGCTTAACTATGTCCCCATTCTCAATTTGTAGAATTCTTGAGGACACAAATGAGTCATAACTGCTATCTACATCCTGATAATCTAATGAGGCCACCTTAATCATCCACAAAGAGCCAGATGAATGTGCATATAGTATTTTACCTCTTTTCCTTGGTTGGCAATCCTAAATGGATAGTATACTATCTTATGTATGAACATTACATACATGGAATAGTTAATTAGTTCATTACTACAAAGAGTGAGAACAGAAAAAAATATAATTAAACAGAGCTAATCATCAGTGAAGCATAACTGTGCTTAGAAATCTCATTGGGAGCATTGCCTTTTGTTTGTGGAGAAAATATGGGGTCGTTGCCTATCTCTATTTATAATTCTGGTTTAGTGGTATTATGGCCTTTGTGAAATAATAAAACATAGACAGCCACTTTTTTTTCCATTTTAGATAGATTTTTCTACAAACATATTTAAAACACCTGTACGTATACACTTTGTTTCGCATTTACTGAAATCATTTTTTGTCCCCAAATGATAAAAGTTTCAAACATAATGCTATAGCCTTCCCACCCTAGTAGTTTGGGTACATTTTAACTTCTCTATTCTACAGTACTCTCAGTCTGATATTTCAGAGATGAGTTCATAAAATAGGAAAACTTATGATTTCAAACTAGGAAACTTCATTTGGGAAAAAAAAAAAAATCTCAGGGAATGTTTAACTCAATTAGGAATTCAAGACACACACCACCTCTTTTATTTAGCATCACAGAGTAATAGCATCTACCTACTAGAAAACATATCAGAGATGTTCAATAATAGCTTAGTTAGATTAAGAACATTTGTTACTTTATACCATGTGTGTGATAATATAGCCTTATGTTTTTATTAGTGTTTAACACACTATCAAAACATCATGGTTATCTGGGTATCCAATTTCAGTAAATTACTTTTTCTGTTGACATGACATCGGAGGCCTAGGTCTAACACAATCTAAGAAACTCAAGAAGGAAACCTTAGTGGTGTGTCTTTTTCGTAGCCAAAATGCTTCTTAACCAAATTTTGTCATGCGACTTTCACTTTTAATTCTAATTCTTCTGGGCTAAATTTAGGCTGCAAATACACCCGATGTACTGGTTATTTAATCCCCTAGAATGTCTACAGCTGCTCACATCTCAAACTTAGTATGTCATGGATAAAATTTAGCACTCAAGTTCTCATCAATTACAGATTGGAAGGAAAAAGTTTCTCTAATACTAGCCTGATATAAGGGTACCTGAGCTACCAGGAAATAGGGATTTTATGCTCCTTTGAGAAGACAGGATAAAATTCCACTCATTTATTCCTTCTTTCCTGATGAACTCAAAGCCTGCTGCAAAATCAGATTGTCCTAACCTTGGAGGGTGATAATTTTTATTATTCAAAACCTCGTTCATATATTGACTTTAAATTTCTATATAAATTCTCATCCTTATTTCTAGGTGCTTTTATGAAGCCATAGAATAAAAATTAATGAAATCATGATAAGTGCCCCATCATTTTTATGACATTTCCCTTGCCTTTTGCTTGTGATATAATGTATTTGGACCGTTCCTACTGTGTTCTGTACTAACACACTTCAGCTTACATCATTTTCTCTGAGGTAGTTGCTATTATTTTCACATTAGAGATGAAAAAAATGGAACCTCAAATCTTCATTTAAAAAAACCAAGTGAAGATTCTCACTCCATTTTAACTGCCTGATTAATTTTCTTGAGAATTATCTCCATTTTATGAAAAAACAGAATACCCTAAGTCAGAAGGTGGGTGGCATAGGCCTTATATCCCATCACTCAGAAGGCAGGGGCTCTGTTAGTTCTGTGAGTCTGGAACTCTATTCTTAGCTTTCTCTCTTTTAGTTCAATTTTCCCTGTGTTATCAGTCCTGATTAAAAAACCATGAAGTTGATATTCTTGGTAATGTCCAGCCTAGGGAGTCCAACATCCCCTCTATGAACCTTCTCCAGGCCTCCAGATCTATCCTGGTACCACATCTAGTGACCTGGCATAGTATGGCTGCCTCTATTTGTACCATGTCCAAAGTCCAGACTTCATCCAGGACCTGCACTATATATCACCATCCTGCCAGTTTATTTCCAGTGGCATACTGGGGTTTTCAATTGCATATTAATTTCAGCTTTTGTTCTCTTCAATGTTTCTATAGCTTTACTGAATTTCCTTTTCAAATCCTGGATTATTTTCTACTGTTTCTATCAGTCTTATATTTGTGTTTTCTTGAATATTAGTCAGCTGTTTATTCTCTGTAAGTTAGTTGAGCGGTCTCTTTGTGTCTTCTTAAAAATCCTTGAATTATTTGATGAATATTATGACTTTTTTTTTTAAATCTGTGTTCTGGAGTTCATTTAGATAACTCTAATCAGCAAACATTTCCGTAGGACTAGTTGATTTGGGAAGGGAAATACTGCCTTTATCTTTCATTCATTTGCATCTTTGTGGTGAGATCTGGGCATGTAGATTTCTTTTGTCGGCTCTGTGTTGGATGTAGGCATGTCATGTAGGGGAAGAGTACAGAATAGGCTGGTTTTGTTGGACTAATGGTTTGATTTAGCTTAGGTAAAGATGAAGTCAGGAGGACACAGAGAGCTGAGCTGACCTGCAATTTGTGCTAAGATGCCTTGTCAAGAGGATTGCTGTGTGCTCAAGGCCACCCCGGGCTTTAGAGTGTACCACTATGTTCAGTTTTCTTTTCTAACATTTCTTCAGGTTAATCAGAAGCTGAGTAGGTGATATCTAAAGTAGAACTTTGATTCTGTGAAATGTGACTTCCCTATTATGTTTTATGTATGTAAGCAAGGCAGATAGTTGGAAATTATATGCCTGAGAATGAGCCACATCTAAGTTTATATCATAGTTCTTATATTATTTTTCCTCCACACTGCAGGACAAATATTTTTCCTGAAATTGAACTATTCACTTTATAAACTGTAAATATTAACTCCTCTAAAAATGTAGTTGTAGAATATGTATATAACATATTCCCATACCCATGAACCACAGTATAATAAAAAAGGAAATTGCTAATATTTACCAACTTTAGATGCTCCTTTTCTTTCTGTGTCCTGATTGGAAACATAGAAAGTTGGGACTGCTTTGTGACCATCCAGCTGTGTGCTTCCCTAGATAGGCTTGAGCCCAAGCCAGGGCATAGAGCATCCCTAGACATTAATTAAATCATTGCTCCAAAACATTGTGAAACTAATCTACTAACCTTGTTGGTAGATACAAATCAAAAAAGAAATACCAGCTCTAAGTAAAACTCATTAATCTTTTAAATGACCTCCATAATTTCAGCTTTAAGTGACCATGTGCATTAATGGATATGGTTTTCATTCTGTTTAACAGATGTAGAAAATCCATGCTCCATAGAAATCCAGTACTGGATACTTTA
>CABHPQ010126086.1:0-29122 GCA_902168405.1 Peromyscus aztecus | reverse complement strand
GGGCAGTGGTGGCACAAGCCTTTAATCCCAGCACTTGGGAGGCAGAGGCAGGTGGATCTTTGTGAGTTCAAGGTCTGTCTGGGCTACAGAGTGAGATCCAGGAAAGGCACAAAGCTACACAGAGAAACCCTGTCTTGAAAAACCAAAAAGAAAAAAAAAAAAGAAAAGATGGATGGATTTCCTGTCTCTGCCTTCAAAGTGCTTGGATTACATGTGGACTGCCATACCTACACAGCAAGTATGTGAGGTTTAGCAATCCATACTCAGTTTTCACATTCGTACAGAAAATACTTTACCTCTGGAGCCATCTTCCAAACCCAAGAAGACAAGTTTATGTAAAAGAAAAACAAAAAAACAAGCAAACAAACAAAACAAACCTCATAAATCAGAATGGGGCTTTTCAGAGTGATCTGGCAAAATAGAAAAACAAAATACTGTTTTAAATTTAAATCTCTTTAATTCTGAAAGAAGTCACTGATATCAGTCATATTGTTTTTGACTATCATTGTTTCCCTATTGGTCTTACTCAAATTATTTTATTATCTAACCAAGGAGATCATGAGTCTCAAATTCTCAAAGAGTCTGGATTTCTGGGACCCAGTTTTTCTCAACTACTTTAAGACAGCAAGCAAAAGGAAACTGAAATTCATTTAATGAGAGCAGGCACAAGAAGAAAAGAAATGTCCAAAGCTGTTTGTTTGAGAGTAGATGTCAAGACTGAACTCAATGCATACTTAAATGGTATAACTAGACATGATTTCTGAGGCACTGGAATCCTGGGTAAGGAGTCTTATAGCTTGTCAGATGTTCCTTTGGGCAGGTAAGCATCTATTACAAATGTTGGCAGAGATGAGGCATTTTGTGGACTGTAAACCTTTAAATGTCAAGGATGCTATATGACTGGCTCATCTTCAGAAACAGCTCAAATGTCACCTCTTCTTGAAGGCTACTGTGATAGGTCCCCATATCAGAATCAATTTCTTATTTTTTAGTGTCCATAGCATTTTATGTGTGTCAATAGACTCATCCCTGATTCTGTATATTGTGGCTAAATGTTTGTTGCCTGCACCCCATAGAATTCCTTAAAGTACGAAATCATCCCATAGTCGTGATTTTATTATATAGCTTTGTAAGATTGGAATTGAGTGGGCACTTAATAGGTGTGTGTTAGGCTACCTTAACCTTTTTGTCACACACAAGTGTACAGAAAGGTTTAATTAGATTAGAACAGAAATAACTAAAAAACACTGAAATATATTTAACTAAGAGGGTAAAAATATTAATAAAAACAACAGAATTCATTATAGTAGATGCAGATCAGTTGTGGTCAATGACGAGAGGTTTTTTAGGTTGCTGTTGAAGGTTCCCTAATGTATCTTAGAAAACATGCTAATGCAGAAAATATGAATTATAGGTTCCCCACTTAGGGATATTAATTTAACCTGTGGGAACACATTACATACCAATGTAGAAGATAGACTGATGATTTCCATACTAAGCACAAAACTTTTAACCAGTCCACATTTACAGAATGTGAGGAAGAAACTTTCAACAAGGCAAAGGAGGAACCTGAGACATGAGAATATAGAATGATGTTCAATTATGAACATGTAGAAGAGAGCTACAAGAAAGTATAAGGTCAAATGATTCGCAACCAGAGGGAGTGGATTTGGAACTCTGATGTTGACAGGGAACAAAGCAATTTTGATATGCTGTGTTGAGATGAGCTATATATAAGCATACTCATAAGAAAATGACTGAGCCAGGGGATGATTATCTTAAAAAGAGATATAAACACCATAAAGAACATGTTGTACAAACACCAATCAAGTGAGTTGCCAGGAAGAACCTGAAAAGCTCACAAAAGCGTTTCCCTCATTAGGAGAAAGATGAGTCTCAGTTAAAGGAAATCATGCAGGAGAAGCTATTGAAAGGCTAGACGTGAACACAAGGCAACACAGTGCAAGGGGTTGGTGAATTGCAGTCAGCTGAGAGCTGTATGAGCTAATTAAGTGATGGGGTTTAATTCACTGGGATTGCATTTGTTCTTATTTTGAACCATTTACAGAAATAGCAAATTGATTTAGAAGATGACAATCAATATTTACTGAGTAAATTGTATCAAGAACCATTTTACATAGACAATTTCTTTTACACTTAGCTATCCTGAGAAACAGCTATTATATTATAGTCATTAAAAATGATAAACCTGATTTTCAGTTTATACTATTAAGTAAAGAGACCAAAATGCAAATTCAGGCACTTGGATTCCACAAATCATGATTATTTTTTTTTCTCTCATTTATCCCAGGCTGGCCTTGAACTCACTATGTAGTGGAGGATGACCTTGAACTGCTGATGCTCTTGTTTCCATTTCTTAAATGCTGGGGTTACAAGCACACACCATCATTACTGGCCTATATATTGCTAGGAATCAAACCCAACCGAACTTCATCCATAACCTAAAAATCATGATTTTTTAATACTAGAATTTTATGAAGTTATTAGAAAACTACTGTTACCCTGACCATATAATTATACCCTGCTGTCTTAAAATGATACATATACAATAGTCTTTCCAACAGAGCATAGAATCTGCATGAATATTGTCTATACATAAAACAAATTATTTTTTGTGCATCTTTCCTGGCAAGTATCCTAAAATCTTTAGTGTAGGGCATTTTAGGAAAGGGTATTTTAAAGAAAGTGACATCGATTCAAGGTTCAGATTGGATATCATCACTAATCTTAGCATCCCATACTTACATTTGTCTGAACACAGAGAGATGGTTAGTTTCACAGGACAGGGTCAGAATCCACCTATTTAATCGAAGTGTGTGTCTAGTCAAACTAGAAACAGAAACAGAAAGGAAAACAACTAGTCAGGCTTAGCAAAGTGAATGTAGTGGGTGTTAAGATGTGTTACCATGATTGCCCCTTCAGAATTTAGAAGTTTATCTTTCTAGCCATCAGCTAGTGATTATACTCAACTACTTACAGCTGAGTCCCCATTGGGAAATTATTTTTCAGTCTTCTAAATGAAACTGTCTTGCCATAGTATGTGCCCGCTCCACAGCAACTGCATCAAATGACTGTCTGAAAAAGGAGCACAAACGCTCAGCAATGACTTTTAAAAATATTCTCCACAAACACAGGCAACAAAAGCAAAAATAGGAAAGTGGTATTACTTCAAGCTGAAAACCTCAACATAGCAAAGAAAGAATGAAAAACAAAAAAAAAGTCAATGTAGCTGATAAATAGGAATAAAAAAATTATTTGCAAACCATACATTTAATAAAATTAGTGTCCAAAATACATAAGAATTAAAACTACTAAATGGTAAGTAAATGAGTAATCTGATTTTTAAAATGAACAAAAAATATCTGGATGAATATTTCTTAAAAGCTATGTATATGGCCACAAGATAGATGAAGAAAATTTCAAACATCACTAATCATTGGGATGATATAAATCAAAATCAGAATGAGATATCATTTCACTTCATTAAGAGAAATAACATGAAGTGTTAAGGGGTGGAGATAACCTGTGAGGAGTTGGGGGCAGGAAAGATATGATATAGTATATTATATTAAAATAATTTAAGAAAAATATGAAAAAATGAATAAGCATTATAAAAAGATGAAAGAGAAGTACTTGTGGGGATGTGAATTAAAGAGAGGATCTATACTTTCCTGATGCAAGGGTTTTTTTTGCGGGGAGGGGTTTGAGAGAAGATTTCCCTCTACAATCATCCTGGTTGTCCTGGAACTCACTCTGTAGACCAGGTTGACTTGAAACTGATAGAGATCGCCTGTCTCTGCCTCCAGAGTGCTGGGACTAAAGGTGTGTGCCACCGCTGCTTGGTACTGGTACAAGCTTAAATTGATCAATCATTCCGAACTATAATATAAAATTTTCCCCCCACATTAAAATGTAACTATTGTATGACATAGCAATCACACACACACACACACACACACACACACACACACACACCAAAATAGAGAGTATAGTGGCCACTGATAAAACTTGAGGTTTGTTATGTATGGAGAAGCTGATGAGATGTTTGTCTAAGAATACATAAAGTATTATATTCACAAGCAGTCAGATCAAGAGAACTATTGCACATCATGGTAACCACAGCTTTTGTGCTGTAGCATATTCTAGAAACTTGTTTAAAGAATAGATTCCAGGTGTCCTCACCACACAAAAACAGTAATGATGATAGGCAATGAATATATTACTTTTGATTAAGTGTATGTATATCAAAATATCACATTGGAGGCTGGGGAGATGGCTCAGCGTGTAAAAGAGATTAGAGATTTCTGTACAAGCATGAGAATCCTTTTTTTTTTTAATTTCCAGCATATAAACGCTAGATGGGAGTGGCAGTCTTCCAGTAATCCCACCATACAGAGAGGCAGAAACAAAATACCTAGAGCAAGCTGGTTTACCAGATTTGCTAAAATTGGGAGCTCCAACTTCAGTAAGAAACTCTATATCAATATATAAGGTCAAGAGCAACTGAGAAAGACACTTGGCAACAGTATTGAATATCCACACCTACTTCACCCACAAAGGCACAATTGCACTACACACACACTCATGTCTACACATATGTGAGTATGTAAATACACATGAATATTCATAGTACAATCCTACATACACACTTAGAAAAAATCACATTGTACTCAATAATCAGGAGCAATTATAAAGTAAGTTTTAGAACTGGGAAGATGGCAGAGTCTGTATAATGCTTACTTTCCAAGCAGGAAAACCTACATTTGACCCCAATACCCAAAATCAGGAACAAGGCAAGGCTGTCTACTCTCTCCATATCTATTCAATATAGTACTCGAGGTTCTAACTAGAGTAATAAGACAACAAAAGGAGATTAAGGGGATATAAGTTAGAAAGGAAGAAGTCAAAGTATTGCTGTTTGCAGATGGTATGATAATATACAGAAGCAACCCCAAAAATTCCACCAGTAAACTCTTACAACTAATTAACACCCTCAATGACATGGCTAGATACAAGATCAACTAAAAAGAAATCAGTAGCCCTCCTATATACAAAAGGTAAATGGGCTAAGAAGGAAATCAGGGAAACCACACCCTTCACAATAGCCACAAATAGTATAAAATAGCTTGGGGTAACTCTAATCAAGCAAATAAAAGACCTATATGACAAGAACTTTAAGTCTCTGAAAAAAGAAATTAGAGAAGATATCTGAAGTTGGAAAGATCTCCCATGCTCTTGGATTGGTAGGATTAACATAGTAAAAATGGCATCTTACCAAAAGCAATCTACAGATTCAATGCAATCCCAATCAAAATTCCAACACAATTCTTTCAGATCTTGAAAGAACAATGCTCAACTTCATATGGAAAACAAAACCCAGGTGTAACATGAATTGTTGGAAGGCCTTATTAATAAAAATCAAACCTTGTGCCAGGTATTGGGGTGAATGCTGAAAGATTAGAGAGACAGAACCAGCCACAATTAACCTCCCCTTGCCAATTCCTCTGCTAATCTCATTTCCTCAGACTGGAAGCTTCTGTGTCCTCATCCAAATGGATCTCAGCTGAACTGCTGCTAAAAGCCTAAAGGCTTAACAGATTCTAGTTCCTGGTTTTCACACCTTATATACCTTTCTGCTTCCTGCCATCATTTCCTGGGATTAAAGGTGTATGTCACCAAGCCTGACTGTTTCCAGTGTGGCTTTGAACTCACAGAGATCCAGATGGATCTCTGCCTCCAGAATGCTAGGATTAAAGGTGTGTGCACCACCACTTTCTGGCCTCTATGTTTATCTAGTGGCTGTTCTGTTCTCTGACCCCAGATAAGTTTATTAGTGTGCACAGTATTTTGGGGAACACAATATCACCACACCTATGATAAACAACCTGTACAATAAAAAGAACTTCTGGAGGTATCACCATTTCTGATTTCAAGCTCTACTATAGATCTGTAGTAATAAAAACAGCATGCATTGGCATAAAAACAGACAGGTGGATAGATGCATTTGAATCATAAATCTACACACCTATTTTTTGAAAAAGAAACTAAAATTATACAATGGGAAAAAGAAAATATCTTCACAAATGGTACTGGCATAACTGGATGTCAGCATGTAGAAGAATACAAATAGATCCATATCTTTTGTCTTTCACAAAACTGAAATCCAAGTAGATCAAAGACCTCAGCATAAATCCAATAACACTGAACCTGATAGAAGAGAAAGTGCAAAGTAGCCTTAAATGCACTGGTACAGGAGACCACTCCCTGAATATAACAACAGTAGCACAAATCTTGAGACTCACAATTAATAAATGGCACTTCATGTTTTGTGATTCATATTAGACTTGCTAGAGTATCTGAAGTAATGCCTTTTTTACTATCATTAATACCAGTCTTCCTTCAATTCATTCTTTAGCATATGTACTGAAAACCTAATGATGGAATGGGAACCCCCTCCCCAATTACTAGGATACTTTCAAGCCTGTATGTGGTAAATAAGTTTGAAAATGACAGCAATATTGAAACTGATATTTATTGATTCTTAACATATTTAAGGGTACAGGAAGTTCTTGATATGACTTATGTAAATGCAATAAAGTCCCTAAGAGTAGACATTATTACTATCTCCATTTCAGATGAAACTAGGCTTAGAAAAAAATTAAATCATTTACATAGGAAGGAATTAGATTTAAAAAATGAACTGTAGAGTTTCATCAGATTCTAGAATTTGCAAGACCTTGCAAGTAAAATATTATTTCTCATACATTTCTATACTATAAGAATTATAAGAATGTCTAGAACTACTATATTGAGAAATGAACTTACATTAGTAAAGCAAGTGATTTCTCTGAAGGAATTGCCAACAATAATACAAAATAAACTGATTAAATGATACAAAATGAAAATGTTTAGTTTGTCATATAAGTGCTAATAGCAGACATTTATAAAAGAGTTTAATATCTTCCTTATATGGCACCAAGCTACACAGGCTGAAACAGTATGTGCACCAAGTGATTATATTCTATCAATTATGTTTTTGCCTAATATTTTACAATAAAATGTGATAGTATCATTTTCTCATATACTGTAAACAAAGCCAGTTGAAAACACTGAGACATGATTGCCCTTACCTTGGAGCAATGCTCTTTAATTTGCTGTGGGTGGGAGGACTCTTTGTGCTCAGAGCTTCTCACACTGAGATGAAATTATACCCTTTCCCTTTGAAGATTATGAAAAATGAGTATCTGATCAAATAAACTGAGATATCTTGTCAGATATAATAGCCTCCTTCTAAAGTAACATGACAACCACCCACACAAAATGCAAGCTAGGGTAACTCCCAGCTCAGTCTGAGCTCCCACATAACATCTCAGCAAATATCACATAGCATTCTTCTGATAGACTGAAAAAAAGCAGGCAAAAATAAGCATCTTGTTAATAACCATCCAACTCTGACATTCATAAATTTTATCCTAAGGTGTTCATAAAATATCAGTCATCCCATTTATTTCCTAGATGCTGAAGAGTGACAGATCATGGATTTGAGGTATTGTTTATATTTTCAGCATCCTTACCAAATGAAAAGAAAAATGAAACGTTACTATCATTTTATAAATTATAGTTATTTTTTACTGTCCTGGTGCTGAATAGAAAATGTTGGCTGAACAGTGTCATGATTATATTATTGTTTACCTTATTTCTATCATTTACATACTAGTAAGATACAGAAGATAAACAATTGGTATGTAATAGCAATTTAAAATATTTAGTTCTTATATTTGGCTTTTATCTTTGTCTAGTTTTACAAACTGAAATGATTATTAGACAGTGTGCTCCAGTCCTGTAAAGACATTACAAAAGAGAGTCCACCCTAAGAAGCCCTTGTACTAGCAAGCAATGAACCAGCAGCATAATGAACAAAAATATTCAGGGGTGCAGTCCTATAGTAAAAGGAGAAAAAAGTTCCCCTGAATGTTCATCCATAATGAAACTGTGCTTTGCTCAATAAATTATGCAATCTCTATATAGACGATGTATGATATATACAATATAGAATATATACATATATATATGTATACATATTGTATACAGTGTAATCAATGACAACAAATATAGTCATTTTTCTATAGTGAGGAATCTTAGGGTAGCAGTAAGGCCATTATCTATCAAGTATCTATCAAGATACCCATTAATACTAAATGGGTATCTGTGATCAGAGGACTGTCATAAGAGGGAAAGACTGAATGAGACACACGACACTGTTAGGCAGTAAGAGGTGTTGGCCTCCTGGCACAGTGACAACTGAGGTGAGAAGAAAGAGTACATATTAGTGAGTGGTGTTTGTGCATGATGGGAACACATATAAGCAGAGAGGCGTGCATATGCAGATGATTTGTGTCAGTGTTAGCAAGGAACTGAGGTGACAGGAAAGAAATTCAGGAAGGGGAACTTTGAGAAGGAATGGAAGAGAAGGATGCAGAGTTCCAAGAAGCTAGTCTTCAGTCCCTGCTTTGCCAAGTAGTTTCAGTATACATTTCTATAAAGAGGACTGGAAATATGTTCATTCTTCCTAAGATCAAGGGAAGGAACACAGACATCTCTAATATGATATAATTGTATTTTTATAACAATTTTCTGTGCCAGTATAAGTAATGGACTGTGGGAGGTACAAGCAGATTCATAAAAACACTTAGAGATGCTTGCTTCTGTCATCAAAGTGTAAGATAAGTCTCTTGAATCAGAGAAGTAGCAGAAGAGATAGGCAACAGTGAATGGACTGTACTAATCACCAAATGGGGCAATGTGTCAATTGAATAAGGGATGTCAGAAAGATAAGGGATGTCAGAAAGAAATGATTTGGGGATGGGTATCTACAGGTTTCTGGGTTTCATTTCCACTTCTGAAATCACCCTATTTACTAGGAGAATAAGATATGGGACAGTGAAGAAGACCAGACCAGAGTTTGATTGGCAGCAAAAAGTTAAAGTTTTTAGTGCATCCAGAAAGAAAATTGCATGCTAGCCATTAGTTGCTTGAGTTTCACTTATAGAGGAAGATCTAAGGATACTAAGATATATTAGGGAAACGTCTATATACAAAAAAGAATTTGAGACAATCTTCTATGTTTTATGTTCTACTGGGAAATTAACAAATTCTGGTTTTGAATAAGCAATTTATAAAGCTAATATTTCTAATTTTAGAACTTTTTATTTAACTTTAATCTGTCTAAAACCTCTTATTCAAATCATTCTAAACCTCTCTAGGTAAAGCCAATCAACTTCAGAATTCTGCAGCACATAGGAGCTTCCAAGCCTTGGTGGTCCTGGTGACAACATCCCAAAGGAATAAAGAGGTCTAATGAAGATAAGGGCGGTACTGGTGGCCTTGAGTAGAATCTAACAGCTTCATATGGTGAAAAGGACACCCACGCAAACTCAGTTCTGACACCAAAGACCAGCTAATAGATTCAGCAAGGCCACATGGATGTGTGTGAGAGGGTGGCCTCTGCAGAATGAAGAATCTCTAGGGTAGAGAATGGGGACAGCTTAGGACATGCTTCCAGATCCTGACTGGAAGAAAGTGAACTAGATGACCTGAGAGAAACCTTGATAACCTAATGTAGCAACTGAGGAGTGCTTAAAAGGCTGACTAGCTTTGGCTCTCAGAAAGCAGCTTATTGCTGTGGGATGTTCTGTATGGTAAATGTGTTGCTAATAAAACACTGATTGGCCAGTGGCTAGGCAGGAAGTATAGGCGGGACTAACAGAGAGAATTAAAAGAACAGGAAGGCAGAGGGAGTCACTGACTGCCAGCCAGCCGCCACCAGGACAAGCAGCTTGTAAAGATGCCGGTAAGCCACGAGCCATGTGGCAAGGTATAGATTTATAGAAATGGATTGATATAAAATATAAGGACAGTTAGCAAGAACCCTGCCACGGCCATGCAGTTTGTAAACAATGTAAGTCTCTGTGTTTACTTGATTGGGTCTGAGCGGCTGTGGGACTGGCAGGTGAAAGAGGTTTATCCTGACTGTGGGCCAGGCAGGAAAACTCTAGCAACAGCTTATAAACTGAACTGAGAACATATTACTGAGCCAGACTATGACAAAGTGTTCTCAGAATGATGAGACGTATCAAAAAGACAAGGAAGACATCTAGTGGAATTTGTCATGAAAGAAATGTGGGAATCTTGAACATCTGAAGAAATCAATATATTAATAGATTGTCACTTTTCTGGCAAAATAGAAATCTGTCAGTATGCACTGTAAGAAATACAGAATGAACAAGGGACTATTCACCAAGTGTCTTAGTTAGTGTCTCTATTGTTGTGAAGAGACACCATGACCACAGCAACTCATAAAAAAGAAAACATTTAATTGATGTGGCAGCTTACAGTTTCAGAGATTTAATCCATTATCATCATGGTGAAGAACATGGCGGCTGGGAATATGGCAGCATGCAGACAGACATGGTGCTGGAGGAGTAGCTGAGAGTCCTATATCTGGTAGACAACAAGGAGTGGTCTTCATTCATGTTACACTGAGGGAAACTTAAGCAAAAGAGACCTCAAAGCCTGCCACCACAGTGACACAAAAGGTCACACCTAGGCCTTAGCTTCTAATTGTGCCACTCCCTTTGGGGGCCATTTTCTTTCAAACCACCACATCTAGGTTCAAGAATCTGCTTTGAAATGCTGAGGGAAGAAAAGCCTGGAAAGTTCCACTTTGTCCATAGCTGAGCATATCAAAAACTATTACAATAGAATGCAGAGAGGACACATTAGCTGTGCAGTGGCCGTGAAATACATATATTGAGCTCAACCTTGAGAGAACACAGAACAATTTCCAAATGAAGGTCACACTGGTAAATAACTGATCTAAAATCTTTAAAAGCATCAGTGCTAGGCCATAGATGGGAACAAATAGAGAAAGCCACAGCTGGACAATGTGTAGAGAGTGAGAGACTTCGAATCACTCACTCACAAATGGGATGTAGCCATTAAATCTCTCCATTCAGAGCTCAGGAAATCCTGCAAAGAGGAGGTGGAAAAAGTGTAACAGTCAGAGTATATAGGGGACAGCAAGGAAATAAGGCACTGTAATCGCAGCAGGGCCAAAACCCAAATGTACTCACGGAGAATGTGATGGCATTTTCAGGGCCTGCATGGGTCTGTGCCAGATGGGGTTCTAGAGCTATGAGGAGACACAAGCCTCCACCTCTAACCGAGAAAGTATCTCCAAATGATAACCACTCAAAATGAAAAAATAATCTTCTCCAGAGTAGTCTCACTGGGGATACAAACCTGCTGTAGATGGCCAACACAAATGAACTCAGGGGCATTCTTTGTCTCATAATATTTTGTCAAGGTAATTTTTTTAACCTTAGAGAAACTTTTGCTATATATTATGGCTTTAAATTTCATTTTTATGGGATTTCTGTGTATATGTCTAGATGTGTTTCTTATGCTTTTTCTTTGGCTCATTTTGATGTTTGTCTATTTGTTTTGTCCTATTCAAGTTTATTTGGTTTTGTTTTATCTTATTTTATGGTTGTTCTTTAGACTGCTTTACTACAGACAGAAAGGATGTGGATTCAGATAGGAGGGAAAGTGGGGAAGATCTGGGAGGAGTTGGGGGAGGGGAAACCATAATCAGAATATGTTGAATGAAAAAAAAGTCTATTTTCAAGAGAAGAAAAATAGGAAAAATTTAATGAACTTGAAAAACATTAAATGTTACATGTTATATGATATGCACATACTGTTTATCCATTTTGAGTGACAATGTTCTCTGTTTAATAATTGATTACTCACTATTAGTATTATGTTATTAGTTATTGACCCAGTATGCAAATCGAGGAATGATGTGTCTATATTAATTGGTAAGAGAATGAAATGGTCTCAGGAATTACTCTGTGGAGTTAATCACAAGTGTCATAAACAGTGATTATTGTATATGAAAGGTGGTAGAGCTTGCTACACTTTATATCACATTATCCAGGACTTCTACATGATATTGAGCTATCACTTCAGAAATTAGTTTGTCTTTAACATTTGGAAGCAGCTGTCGTGTGTTTGGGATGGTGTTTTCAGAAAGGTGAATTCAGCAGAATAGAAGTATTAACTGGAGTGCAAAATAAACATATAAACAAAATAAATGAGGGAGGAGACACAAAAGATAAATGAAAAGATATAAAGAAGGAACTAGAACTCAGCATAAGGTTAGGAATGAAGGATTATAGTTCTTAAAGAAACAATTAACAAAAGGAAAAATATTCAATTTACACTAAAATTTCTAGTGGTTTGTTTCAAAGATGGAAGTAATATACCAGTTTTACAAACAATAAAATAATAATCATATACCTTAGGAAGAGGAAAAGAAAAATAAAGCAATGATGGAGGCATCATTCCAGACTGAAAAAGATGAAAGGAGACTGGACAGCAAAATTCATCATGTGAATGAAAATGTGCTAGGAAGATTATTACTTGTAAAAGCCATGCCTGGGCCTGAGTATCGAATAATACAATGTACCATCAGTATTTTCAGACTTGATTCTATTGAGATTCAAGAGAATCCCCAATTTAGAGATGTGTTCAGCACAGGAGGACTAATAGGACACTTTACCAGCCACTAGTTTTCAGGTGGTATAGGAAAATAATGTCATATTTCTCGTGTATTCAACTTTTCTCTTAGCTTAACTTCAGATCCCAGGGCATTTGTATGAATTCATTTTTAAAAGGTAGGCTTATGTTTATTTAAAATAAACATTAAAAACAATAAATATTTTCTACATGACACAACAAATAATTTTATCATAGAAAAGTTGAAACAGGAAGATAACAAAAGGTAAGAGTTACCAAGACACAGATAGTCCAGGTAGTATGAGAAGCAAGCCCCTTGATGACTATCCTTGACTCTCTAAATGGTTCCTGTCAATATAATTCCAACTATTGCTTAAATATTGTTCTTAATATTGAAAATCAATATTATAATTTGAAGAACGTCCCTACTGGTATCCTTTCTATTTGAAAGTGCCAGGGTAGATGGGGCTGATGAAGTAGGTTGGCTCCCTTATACAGAGAATAGATAGTCAGACCATAATGTGAGTAAAGCACTTAGACATGGGATGCTTTCAAGTCAGAATAAACCTTATTGAGTGGAGTATTGGATTTTCATAAGTTGAAAGACCATAGTCATAAATACAGTCTCTTAAGAATGTGACATGTCATTTACTTATTTATTTTTACCCGTTTTACTATTGGCCGATTGTCTAAAATAATAGAAGGCAAATAATTTAACGTGACTCTTCTTCTCATCAGTATTTATCACTTGATTTCTATCATTATCTTCAAGCAAACAATAAATGCATAAGCTTTGGATTGTGAAGTGTTAAGAGATGGTAAGGCTTCTGCTGTAGCTTAATGTACCATCAAAGATGAACTCTGATACTGGAATGGAGGGATGGCCTGACTGACTACCTCAACCTACTGCGGTTGAGTTCTTACAGCATAATCTAAAAACTTCATTCTATTTCAGAAAAAGGATGCATTGAAGCAGGAAAAGTTAGATGTAAGGGGAAGGGGGTGGTAAAAGATTGTAAGAAATGAAGCTAGTAACATAATAAATAGCAAAAATGTAATAATTGTACAAATGTATATCACTCTGACTTTATAAGTAAACCTCCAGAGTCTGTGTTACCTCACTCAGAATGATATTTTCTAGTTCCATCCATTTGCCTGTAAATTTCATGATGTCATTGTTTTTCTCTGCTGATTAGTACTCCATTGTGTATATGTACCACATTTTCTTAATCCATTCTTCAGTTGAGGGGCATCTAGGTTGTTTCCAGGTTCTGGCTATTATGAATAATGCTGCAATGAACATAGTTGAGCATGTGTCCTTGTGGTACCATTGAGAATTCCTTGGGTATATGCCCAAGAGTGGTATAGCTGGGTCTTGAGGTAGATCGATTCCCAATTTTCTGAGAAACTGCCACACTGACTTCCAAAGTGGTTGTACAAGTTTGCACTCCCACCAACAGTGGAGGAGTGTTCCTCTTACCCCACATCCTCTCCAACAAAGAAAAGGATAACCAGACAACAACCCACAACTCCAGAGAAGCTAGCTAACAAAGAAGATCCAAAGAAGGACACATGGATCACCCTGGGAAGAGGAAATAGATGAGATCTCCATGAGTGAACTGTGGGTGAGAGGTGGGAACTGGAGGGTAGGGGATGGGGGTGAGAACATAAGGGAATGGGATGGTCAAGCTGGAACAGGGATGGAATAGGAAAGCAATGAGAGAGATACCATGATGGAGGGAAATATCATGGGGATAGAGAGAAACCTGGTGCTAGGGAAGTTGCCAGGAAACCCCAAGGATGACCCCAGCTTGGACTATTAGAAATAGTGGAGAGGGTGCCTGAACTAAACAGGCTTGCCCCAGTGATCAGATAGGTGAATACCCTAACTGTCATCACAGAGCTTTTCTCCAATGACTGATGGAAGCAGATGCAGAGATCCACAGCCAAACACTGGGCAGAGCTCTAGGAGTCCAGTAGGAGAGAGAGAGGAGGGATTCTATGAGCAAGTGCATCAGGATCATGATGGGAAACCTGCAGACACAACCAAACCAAACTAGTAGGAACTCATGAAAGTTGGATCAATGGCTGTGGAGCCTGCTTGGGACTGGACTAGGCCCTCTGCATGATGAGACAATTGTCCTGGCAGTAGAACAGAATCCATTCCTGGTGCATGAGGAGGTCTTTGGGAGCCCACTACCTATGATGGGACACCTCAAGCAGCCTTGAGGCAGGGGGAAAGGCTTGAACAGTCTCTACTGGATGTGCCTCCCCATGGGAGGCCTTGCATTCTTGTGGGGGAGAGTGGGGGTGGGTTGGGGGAGGAGGCTGAGGGGGCAGAAGGAGGGAAGAGGGGGATCTTGATTGGTATGTAAAATGAATGGAAAAATTTGTTAATAAAAAATAAGTAAACCTACTTGTGGCATTTTGATTTTGCAGAATGCACTAAAATAGCCAGATATAGAACCTCATTTTGAAATTAAGTAATAAATATTTTCAGACTAGTAACGAGGTGTAAATGGTGTTTTTTTCCTTCCTTTACGTTATTGCTAGAATTAATGTCATCACCAATAGTTAACAGGCTACACTAAGAACCTCTAAATAATACAAACTGTGGTTTTCTTTTCCTTACTTCACTATCTATCAGGTGATTGTCTTTGGTGCTCATTAGTTACTATTAATTACTCGTTCAGCTTCCCCATGGCAACCCATTTTGAGCCATTTTCTTGAGAGGTGTTTTACAAGAAAAGATGATAAAACTGCATAATCCTCCCACATTTTTTCAGTGTTCTTAATACCCTCTGCATTCAAAGGTTCAGCAGACTGGTCGCTCATAAAAACCCTAGAATTTCATGTATTCTATTGGTTTTAACATTCATCAGTAATGACACTTTGACATCCACTATGGCCTTGATATTTACTAAACTCCCTTGTGCTGGTTAATTCTGATTATCAGCTTGGTTTGTATAAAAAAAAAAAAAAAAAACACTGGAGATATTAGAAGGCATGCCTCAGGTACATCTGTGAAGGCATTTTCAGAAGTTAGACCATAAAGGCTCTTATCTAAGGAACGGATTGATTCCCATTACATACTAAAGTGGTAAAAGGTAGGCCGCATGGTCTAATGGAATGAATGAAGTCACTGGGAATATATCTTTGGAGTCACTGCCCCAATTTCTTCTTAATCCCTTTTCTCTCTTCCATGGCTGCCTTACTGTAAGCCACTTTGTTCTGCCTTGCACTCCGTCCCTCATTTACATTGTTTCTGCCAGGTCATTGCATCACAACCATGAGAAAAGCAATGCATATGCTCACTAGAACCCGCTGATCTGCTGATCCCATCTGTTGTAGGTGTTGCCAGCACCCTCATGATAAAATGCTCATGTTCTTAACCAATGTGATCTCCTCAGGAGCCTTTGAAATATCCCAAACAAGGCCAAACCAAAAGAAAATCTGTGTGATCTTTCCATTAAATAACATAATAACTTCTCTCCTTCCCCTCCTCTCCCTGTATTGTCTTACTGTAAGAAAATGCCTGCAACCTAATTCAAGTATAGGCAAAATAACTTACCCTATAATAATAATAATGGCCCTTTCAGGTTGTATTTGCTGCTCCTCCTCTTCCTGAAACTTATATATAAGACAACTCAGGAGTGTGGAGCTTACCTGGAACCCTCTGAGAACTAACGTCCTGTTATCATGGTTCACTTTCTCTTCCAAATGATTTTTCTCCCAAAGAAAGCTGTCTTTGACCAATCAATACATTTTCCCGGTCAAACTCACACACTTTAATTCCAAATAGGTAAAGATTAATCTAACTAAAAACTTCATTTTCATTATACAAAATGCATAGAAAGTTGTCACTCACTTTTGGTATCTCCAATTTTAAGTGCTCTTGTCTTTAATACATATTCTTCATAAGTGATAGTAAGTTAAATAGAAAGCATTAAGACAAGATAACATAGAGAATACTTAAAACAAAATACAGTAAAACTATGCTAAGAAGCTAACCCACACCAATGTAAATCAATCCTTTCTGAGAACATTTCTGTAATTACTGTAGTGAAATAACTATTACCTGCTCTAAAAACTTAAATAAATGATCAGTTTTAATGAGTTCTATAGTAAGCTTGTGTTTCTAGTCAGGATAATATGATATTTTATGTCTATGGTGCACTCATTTATTCATTTCCCCATCCATTTAACAGCATATGTTGTATGTTCAATATATTCCAGACAGATGTGCGCATAAGTAATCACGCTACATTAGGATAAGGGAAGATGAGCAGTTTTGACCAGGACCAAAGGGAGTACAAAGGACAGTGTCATCAATTCTGCAAGGCTGATTAAGATAATGCTTAACAGAGAGAATACACAGGAGATTTGATCTTATGGGATGAAAATGTTAGAATCTATCAGGGGAGCAATAAAGAAGAGCATAACAAGCAGAATAAAAGTTTGTGTAAAGTATGAACTAATAAGACTTGTTCACAGAACTGTAAATACTTCTAAATACTTAGTCTCAGATGTCATGGACTTTGGGATCAGAGAAGGCGACTTTGAATTTAGCTTCAATGTTTACTTACAGTTTAGTTTAGGGAAAGTTCAGTTATTCTTTCCACACTTCCATCTTGTTCATTTGGTGAAGAAAGGTAGCAGTAATAGTCACCTCAGCATTTTGATAAGGAATGAATAAAATGTTGCCAGCTGCCCTAGTTAGGGTTGCTATTGCTATGATGAAACACCATGACCAAAAGCAACTTGGGAAGAAAAGAATTTATTTCTCTCACAGTTCCATGTATCAAAAGCAGTGATAGCAGGAATTCACACAGAGCAGTAACCTGGAGGCAAGTTGATACAGAAGTCATGGAGGGGTGCTACTTACAGGATTGTTCCTTATGGCTTGCTCAGCCTGGTTAATCCAGGACCACTGGCCCAGGATGATCTCACCCACAATGGACTGGGACCTCCCACATCAATCACTAATTAAGAAAATATCCTTCAAGCTTTCCTGCAGCCCAGTCTTATAAAAGCATTCTCTCAGTGGAGTCTCCCTTCTCTCAGATGACTATCTCTTACGTCAAGTTGATATAAAACTGGCCAGCATGCCTGCTAAACAGTTTTATACAGCCTGTGGTGTTGCTTAAGTTTTCCTGCCTGGCCCACAGTCAGGATAAATCTCTTTCACCTGCCAGTCCCACAGCCGCTCAGACCCAACCAAGTAAACACAGAGACTTATATTGCTTACAACCTGTATGACCGTGGCAGGCTTCTTGCTAACTGTCCTTATAGCTTAAATTAATCCATTTCCATAAATCTATACCTTGCCACATGGCTCGTGGCTTACCAGCATCTTTACAAGCTGCTTGTCCTGGCGGCGGCTGGCAGACAGTGACTCCCTCTGCCTTCCTGTTCTTTTTATTCTGTTAGTCCCGCCTATACTTCCTGCCTAGCCACAGGCCAATCAGTGTTTTATTAGCAACACATTTGCCATACAGAACATCCCACAGCACTGTGGGGCATGGAAAATTATCTGTAACTGCAAGCAGTGTTGTAGCTAATGGTATTACTATCATTCTTGCTATTGATACAAGGGGGAAAGATGATGAGCATGTAGAGATTAAGTCATGTAGACTGGAGATGATTGGCTAAGAAGTGCGATGAACACATTTTTGAATGATATATTCATTCACAACATTTTTCAAAACTGAATGAAACCAGTGTTTGAAACCTTCCATCTTTCATCTGCACAATTTAATCATCCAATTATATATTTGTATCAGTCTTTAATACTGTTATTGATCCCTCTCTTGTATAGATTTTCCAATACTCAATTTTCTATTATGTTTAGCCATGTAATTTTGTGCTCTTTGCCAAGATGTAGAAATTAATTTTCATAGTATCTTCACTTGTGACTTCTATGGGGGATATTAAACTTTCAACTTGATATTTTATCATAAGACCTCCCCTACCTACTTTTTTTCTATCTCCACATTTTAAATAAACCCATGTATTCAAATTAGGACCACTTATGAAAATGGGGAAAATCTTGTATTTCAATGCTTTAATGAAATCACAACACTGATATAACTGTATTAATCACAGCAAATAAATAGAGCTTTATTCCAAGTCAAAGAATCTTCTTTTCTTAAGTGATCTTGTACTATTAAAACACAGGCATGTGTGCTGCAAATATCCTAGCATGAACAACAAAAATGAAGCTGTGTGTGAGAACTACAAGAAAGATATTTATACAGGAAAGTGAATTTGGTTCTGAATAGCATCCCCAAAAATATTTTTTGCAGTATTTCAAAATAGTCATTTCCATAACTCCTACCCATGATATATTTGCCTTGCCAAATCCCTCCTACTGAACTAGCAAAACTGAAAAATTCATCAGGCATAAAGATGCTTGGAGAAAAATGTACAATCTAAATAAGTTAGATTTTACAAGATAAGTGTAGCTACCTTTAAATTTCTCATAGTAAAGGCATTTATTTTTCCCCCAATAACATTTTCTTCAGATTAAGAGGAGTGAAAATTTGCATGTTAAGCAATTTGTAATATAGGAACGTTTCTTGTATGCTAGAATCCACAAATGGTAATATTCACTCATTCAAAGTGATCAAATAATTCAGTGAACTTTATATAGTAACAAAGTTTTGCAACCAGCAGCACAATTGAAGTGTAGAACACTTTTGTCACGCCTGTATTTGTCAGTTTTCTGTCATTATGACAAACACATAAAATAGTTCATATAGAGAAACTGTATTTGTCTCACTTCCCATGGTCAATTGGCCACCTTGCTTTTGGGCTCATGGCAAGGCTGTGTATCATGTCAAAAGTACATAATGAAACAGAACTGCTAATATCACCAGCCAGGGAGAAAAGTAGAGTCATCTTTGTATTCTTCCACTGATGACCTAAAGCATTCCCACAACTCTTCAAAGTTCTACCACTTTCCAGGAACAGCCCACTTCAAACCCAGTTTAAAACAATAAATCTTTGAACTGGATTTAAAATCCAACAAGAACTAAACCTTACATGAAGAACTACAGACAATTAAGAAATACTGTAGGCAGGAGAAATAGTCTTCCCCAGGGACGAGCTTATCCAATATCAAATGGTCAGCCCTGAAAGCATACATACAAGTAACATTGTACAGAGCTGAGGAGGTTGTATTTAGGACTATACATTACATACATATACATAGATGCGTGTAATAACAAAAAAAGTCCATGAATTTGAAAGACAGCAAGGACAGGTCAATGGGAAGGTTTGAAGGGAGGAAAGAGAAGGGAGAAATGATGACTATATTATAATCTCAGAGATTAAAAAATAAAAAATAATCTAAAGGATAACAACTCCTAAATAACTACTTCATCCATTACAGTCATCTTCCAGACATATGCCAGTCTCTACTTCTTCTAAACACAGTTGCCGAATTTGAACATTTGGCATCAGTGGAACCATACACTAGATTTTCTTTCACAATTGTTTTCACTCCCTTTGTAATGTTTTCAGCTTCATCCAACTGTGTCAGTGCCACTATTTATTCTTTAATGGTTGATGGAATTTTCTGATGGATCCAGGACAGCTTATCTGTTAAATCAGCCAATAGATGCCTGCACCCTTTACATAATTTTTCTATGATGAATGGTGCTATAACTAATGTTAAGCACAAACTTTGCATGGGTGAGGGTTTATATTAGTTTAGTATTTAGAAGACAGGAATTAAAGACTTGTGTGGTTAACTCTATGCTTAATCTTAGGGGAAAATTCCAAATAATTTTCCAAAGAAATTATAGTACCTTACATTTTTTGCCGAAATAAGTAGAGGATTATACCTGTTACAATCTATTTTTTTCTCTGAGTTTTTCTTAAGTGGACACAAAATGGAATCTATGTAAAGTTTTATTATTTTTATCCATAATATTATCTTATAATTCATTTTATTCCTATAAGGACAATAGTGATATTGTATCCTACAGTCCTGCTTTTCATCACTTAAATCTTTTCTTGTGTTTTCTTTATCGACTTAGGTAGTTTGTCAAAAATTATTGACCCTTTAAAGAAACCAAATTTCTAAATTATTATTATTTTACTATCTGTTTTGTTTCTCTCTCCATTAATAATTAATTTATTACTATGTAACCTTAGATTATTAATTAGGAATCTTTGAAACACATTTACAACAATTGCACTTGTTGGTATCTTGCTTTTATGCCAAAGTATTTTCTAATTTCCTTTGTGATTGCTTCTTTGATCAAAATTGTTCATGAAGTGATTCATTATTCATTTCCACCAATTTCTGAATTCCACAACTTTATTTCTACTACTGATTTCTAATTTTCTAGCACAGTAGTTAAAGAAGATACTTTGTGTGATTTTATTCCCTTTGAACTTAATGAGTCTTATTTAATGGTTTAAGAGAATAGTCAAAAGCCAGTTGCAAAGTTTGATTAGTAAGAATAACATTTTATATAAACTTCTTACATCACAATTTAAAACAAAATAGTGATGTTGTTTGCAATATTATGAAGTATTATTGTTACTTAATTGATAACTTTCAATTCATTAAACCTTGTATAAAAATTACAAACAAAATACACATATTATAGCTTGAGTTTTCTCCAGTCCCACCTGGGCCCACAGCCACTCAGACCCAAGTGAACATACAAAGGCTTATATTACTTATAAACTGTATGGGCATGGCAGGCTTCTTGCTATCTAGTTCTTATATCTTAAATTAACCCATTTCTATTAATCTATAAGTTGCCACATGGCTTGTGGCTTACTGGTACTTTACATCTTACTTCTCAGGCTGTGGCTGGCAGCATCTCCTAACTCAGCATTCCACATCCCAGAATTCTCCTCTCCACTTATCCCGCCTACACTATACTTCCTTCCTGGCTACTGGCCAATCAGCATTTAGTTATCAATCAATCAGAGCAACACATTTCACAAAAAGACATCCCCAGAACACATATACCTATATTTCCTGAATCTTATGTTGCTAAGATTGTCTCCATTTTCTCTACTAGAAGCAATCACTAAGCACTAGCTTATATATGACTTTGAAAAATCACTGAACTTTTTTCTGCACATAATAAAACATTTTCAAAAACTGTTTCTGGAAAAAAATGTCATGATTTGGATCTTGAATCCTACTCATAGATCCAGGTACTGGTGGCTTGCTTGGTCCTCACATCATTGGGAGTTGGTAGAGATTTAGCAAGTAAAGCCTTGGTAAAGATTGTTAGATCATTGGAGATGAATCACTGAAGGGGACACCAGGAACCATGGGAACACAGCCTCTTTTTTTTTTATTTTGATTGTCACCTGTCACCCGGCAATGCTACCCTTATGATATGCTGCCCCTCCATAGACCAAAAAGGAATTGGACCAAATGAACACAGCCTATCACATCCAAACCTGTAAGCCAAATTAATTCTTCCCTCTAGTTTTCCACTAGTAAGATGATTCATTCTCATAGGAAATGTGAGGAGATCCTTGTATGTTCTGTGGTTCACTAGTAAACCAAAACAGCTTCAGCCATTTTTGTAACTATATTTATATCCTTCTTGATGACTCAGAGGGAATCGGAGTCATCGTTGAAGTTCATAGTCTCATGAATTAAAGAATTTCAGAATGGAATCAAATGAGAACACAGGAAATTTTTTAGTACAGCTGAAAAGCTGTAAACTTCAGCTGCTGCCCAGAAGAGGGGAGAGTGTAGCAGAGAAGGGGAAAACCTATGTCATTTAAGTTAGAGGCCAGACACATGGCCGACAAGCAGCCACATGGTGAAGAGGGAGGCTTCAGATAAAGAATAAGGAAAGCCCAGCAGGATGATGGTGGCACACACATTTAATCCCAGCACTCAGGAAGTGGAGGCAAGCAGATCTCTATGAATTTAAGGCTAGCCTGGTCTACAAAAGTGAGTTCCAGGACAGCCAGGGCTACACAGAGAAACCCTGTCTCAAAACAAAACAAAAAAAAGAGAATACAGAAGCCAAAAATATTGGTGGAGAAAGCACAAACTGTTAAGGAAAGCATGCTTAGAAAAGAAATAGGAAGAAAAAAAAGAAAAAGTTTGTGCTTTTCTGATTAATTCAGGAAAGTGGACTAGTTCCCAACTTTACATGACTGAGGTGCATAAGCTGCTGCACTGGAAGCAGGGATGTGAAGAAGAAGAAAAATTTCAGTATCTCAATAATTACTTCCTGTATCTCTTTAGCATGGCTTACGGTGAGTCCACCTTCCCGTTGGTGGTCCTTTTCCCATGCAATTGAACTAGGCAAGTTGGAATGTTAAGTCTCCACTTAGGCCAGATACTGTATTCTTGTGGCCAGGAACTTTTTCTGTTCTTACATACCTATTGTCATATAGGGCTACCAATACTTAGTATATAATACATATTGACTTGATGTTTCAGAAAAAAGAGGATTGTGCTGTAAACAACTATCTACAATCGTTCAAGTTTCTTCAAAAAAGGGAAAAGAATGCTTGTGGCTGGACATTTCTCTCTAAGATTTGTCTAAGAATTTGGAACATGCACCAGTCAAACAGTGTGGAGCAAACTATAATATCATCATATGCTTTCTTGAAGAAAACAAGAAAAAATGAATTATAAGTGGAGTTGCGAAGATAGAAAATGAATTTAAAAAGAACCACCTCAGAACATGAGAGCACCACCTTTAAATCGGGAAAAAGTGCGTGCCACTGCACATCATAAAGTCAATAACCATTACAAAAGTGGAGCTCAGGAGGTGAATTAAGACAGAGCAACTTCATGGGATGAGACAGGCTTCATTTTAGCATAGGCTGGTTTTTTATTAATACAGTATAGGTTATGTGTACAATACTGACCATGGCAGCATATTTCTCAGATGGTATATTTCCAACTTAATCACAGGATTTTAATTGGTTATACCATGCAGTTTTAATATAAAGCTATTTCATGCTTTCTATTTCTAACCCGTTCTTCAGGTTTTTGACATTCTATAGCTACCATCATAGTGTCACAAATGAATAGATCTTTCAGTTTCACTTGTAAATTTCTCAGTGGCTTCTCTAAATTCTGACACCCAGCTCAGCAATTTTTATACTGCATTAACTTTAAAAATGTTCTAGGCAAGCAAATAACAAGAGCATATTAAATTATTTGAGTAAATAAACACTGAGAATTCTCTGTGTGCAACATATACATAACACATATAATAGCTTCAAAGTGATTAATACACAATAAAAATATACATGGGTATAACATCTATTTCTAGATTTCTAAATTTGGCATAATTTTGATGTACTTACTACAGTCAGTCATGATTCCTGTCTGGAGTCATGATATAAGCATACACCCTACTACTTTTTTAAAATAAGCATAATAAGGTACGATTCTGCTTTTAAGGAAGTGGAAATTACAATTTAAAAAAAAACGAACACACAAGGCTTCAAATTACAGCTGTAAGAAAAGCTTCAGACTAACAAAGTGGGAGGTGTAGAGTATGATATAATAAGTATACGAGAATAGACTGTTTTAAGAAATTGTAATCTCAAAAATAGAAAAGAAATTAGTGTTATGACTAGTGAAATTCAGTGTACATTTGTAATTTTATCACTGAAGGTTTTTCTAGAGGGGCGATACAGGTTTTCAATAGTCATGAAAAATAAATACAAAAGTCTTTGCTGCTACTTAGCACAGGCTGGATCCTATTCTACCACTACTCCTTCATCCTAACAACAATTCTTTTTTAAATTATTTTTTAAGTTCATACATGAGTAATGTGGTAGTTTGAATGAGAATAACCTCAAAGATTTATATATTGAATGCTTGTTCCACAGTTTGTGGGACTGTTTAGGAAGGATTAAGAGGTGTGGCCTTGCTGGTGTGCCACAGAGAATGGACTTTGAGGTTTAAAAATGCCAGACCATCCCCAGTTAGTCCCTCCCCTTTCTCTCTCTGCCTCGGAGTTTTCATAACAGTTAAGCTCTCAACTACTGCTCCAGCACGAAGCCTGCTGGCTTGCCGCCATGCTCACAGCCATGCTAGTCATAGGCTAACATTCTGTAACTGTAAGCAAGCCCCAAATATGCTATTTTATAAGTTGTGTTGTTCATAGTATCTCTTCACAGATATAGTAAAGTAACTAAGACAAGTACTATAGTTACCTCATTTCCATCTCTCCCTCTTCTCCCATCAACTCCTCTCAGGTCCTTACCACTCCCTGTCAAATCTGTGACTATTTCTTTAATTATTCTTGTTATATATATATATATATATATATATATATATATATATATATATATATAGAGAGAGAGAGAGAGAGAGAGAGAGAGAGAGAACTTGCTTGCTAAGTCCACTTTGTATCACTCATATCTATATGTGTTTAAGGTTGACCACTTGGGGTTGATGAATTATCAGAGGTTTCATCTCCAGAGAAGACTGATTCTCCCTCTCTCATAGCCATTAATTGACCGTAGCTCTTCATCTAGGGGTCAGGCCTTGTGATCTCTATCAACATTGGCAGGTAAACTAGATGCATCATTCTGAAGGTTTTGTTTAGGTGACCATATTGCTGAGATATCATCAGCATAGCTTCTTTATCATGCCTAGAAGACACAATCTTACAGCAGGTATCCTAGTCCTCTGGCTCTTACTATCCTTCCTCCTGTGATGGTTTGAATAAGAATGTTCCTCATAGGCTCATATATTTGAATGCTTAGGGAGTTTCAATATTTGAAAGGATTAGGAGGTTTCAAGGGCCCACGTGAGGCACAGAGGATCTCTTTCATCTTGAAGTTTGCTGATCCAGATACAGAATTCTATTACTTTTCCAGCACTATCTGCCTACATGTTCCCATGTTCATCACCATGATGGACTAAACCTTTGAAACTGTAAGCAATCCCCATTTAAATGCTTTCCTTTCTAAGAGTTGTCATGGTCATGGTATCTCTTCCTACCAAAAGAACATTGATTAAGACACCACGCAATCTTCCATACTGTTCTTTGAGAAGTTCTGCAGGTTGTATTGTGAATGTTTCAATTAGGATTGGGCACCCTGTAATGAGTTGTTCTGTGCATTTTGAGCAGTTGTGGCTTTCGGTAATGGTCTCTTTCTGCTGCAAAAAGAAGTTTCTTTGGTGAGGAACAAGAGCTACCACTTATCTGTGAGTGTATGGTTAAGTATTTAGAATGCAGCTTTATACCAGTGTAGCAGAGACACAGTACAGTAGGTTTTTCTTCACAGTGTTTATTGTCACCAGCCATGAGTAGCTGTCACCAGCCAGGTTTATATTATCATAGATGAATTTCCTATTGAGCAAATTTTAAATCCTAATAAACCTGTGGTGGTTGACCAAAATAAAAATGCCACTATTTTACCATCAGAAATATCTTGCTGGGCTGGTCATGGTTGTGGTTTATAGGTTTTGCAGCTGGGTAGAACTATTGATTGTTTTTCATAATTGCTTAAGGGTGGAGGATGACTATGATTATCCAACAACGGTTTCCCAACTATAGAAGCTCACTAATACCAAGGAATATCTCCTCTAATTTAGTCTAGAATTATCACTTGAGGTGGAACTTAATCTGTGAGTTTAAAAGGTCCCCTATGGATCTTAGTACAACCAAAGGGAACTATAGAGATATAGTTGGATGCAGCACAAATTCTAATTGGTCTTAATAATAAAAACCCAGAGTCAGACATCAGGGTGAAAGATCAAAGATCAAAGAAGTAGAAAAGTGGAAATGATGTGGGATGTCCTTCTATATGCTGAGAATATGTGTTGCTTTTATTGGTTGATGAATAAAGCTGCTTTGGCCTCTGACAGGGCAGAATATAGCTAGATTGGGAAAGGCAAACTGAATACAGGGTGAAAGAAGGGCAGAGACGAGAGAGATGACATCCAGCCACCCAAGGAGCAAGATGGCAGCAGACTGGTAAGACCATGGCCATGTGGCAATACATAGATTAATAAAAATGGGTTAACTTAAGTTGTAAGAGCTAGCTAGTAATAAGCCTGAGCCATCAGCCAAACATTTACAATTAATAGTAAACCTCTGAATGATTATTTTATAAGTGGCTGTGGTACCAGGCAGGATGCAGAAAAACCTCCCACTACAGCCAGATTCAGGTGCAAATATAGAAAATAGACAGCAAATAGTCCCTTAATTCTGATATGGCTTAGATGTAGAATGTCCTCTGTCTGCGTTTCTATTGCTGTGGAGAAACACCATGACCATAGCAACTTTTATAAAGGAAAACATTTAATAACATTTAGTAATTACATTACTCTATGTAATTGTAATCTATCTTTGACTCTAAAACTAGAATTATGCAGCCAAAGCTACCAAGTTCTGCTACTTCCTGAGGCTGGAACATGGGCCCAGAATTACGTCTTCAATTACATCTTCACTAATTTTCTATTTTCAAAGGTTTGCTTCACTGCCTAAGCCTGGCTGTCCTGGAACTTCTCTGTAGACCAGGCTGGCCTCAAACTCAGAGATCCACCAGCCTCTGCCTTCCAAGTCCTGGGACTAAACACACACACCAACATATCTGGCTCTAAGATTTGTCTTTAATTCCTTTTCATAAGATAGAAACTTAGTTGGCTGGGATATCACCCTGAGGTCACCACTTTCTTTATTCATTTTTTAATCTGTTTAACTCCTTGAACACAGATTCCACCTCCTGTTGTTCCTTTTCTCCTCAATTTGTACATTTTGTATTTTTTCCTTGCTCAACTTGCTCCTTTTCATTATAAATCTTCATTAGAGCTAACACTAATAACCACAAGACAGAGTCTATACTAGGCTGTTTCAAGGTTTCCTCTGCCAGTGGAATTAATCCAAAGTTCTTCAATTTAGCTCCAGAAGATATTTTTGGACAAGGGCAAAAAGCCGCATTCTTAGCCAAAATATCGAAAGAATGATCTATAGGCAACATAATAAAATTCTTCTCCTCTGAAACCTCTTGAGTCACACTCCCATAGTTCAAACCACCCTCAGCACCGTGTCTTCCATGCTCCTACTAGCATGGCCCATTAACCAGCACTTAAAGTATTCTACTGCTTTTCCAGAATCCCAAAATGTTACATATTCCTCCAAACAAAAGCAAGGTCAGGCCTATCACAACAATACTCTACTCCTAGTACCAAGAGCTGCCTTAGTTAGGGTTTCTGTTGCTGGGAAGAGACACCATGACCATGGCAATTCTTATAAAGGAAAACATTTAAAGGGGGGTGACTTACAGTTTCAGAGGTTTAGTCTATTGTCATCATGGTAGTACACGTGGGCATACACGCAGACATGGTGCTACAGAAGGAGCTGAGAGTTCTACATCTTGATCCACAGGCAGCAGAAGCAGTCTGTCCTACTGGGCATTGCTTGAGTATACATGAGACCTCAAAGCCAGCCTCCACAGGGACACACTTCTTCCAACAAGGCTACACCAACTCCAACAGGGCCACACCTCCTAATAGTGTGACTCTTTATGGCCAAGCATTCAAACACATGAGTCTATAGGTGTCATACCTATTCAAACCACCATATCTTCCAAAGGCCCATATATTAAAAGTTGGGCTTCATCTTGACATTATTGGAAGAGGTAAAAAACCTTTACAATATGGGGGTTACAAGAGAACTTATTTGTTTGAGACCATGCCTCTAAACAGCACAGGACACTAATTGCTCTTATATTTCTGATCATGAGATGAGCACATTTTGGGCTGTGTGCTCTCTTTCTCATGGCACTTTCCTTGCTTCAAGCAAATGGGTCTACCTGACCATGGACTGAAACTTCCAAAACTATGTGAAAGATATAAAAACCTCTTATCTCCAGAAGCCCATTTATCTCTGATGTTTGTAACAGTAATAGAAAACTGATTGCTAGAACATACATGCTGGTAAAAGTTTCAAAATACTTCTCTTGGAAGTGGCTCAGAGTAGCCATTCCAAGTGAAAGAAAGCTGAGATGTATCTTAAAGCTGTATCTGTTTGGCAAGCGTACTTTTTTCTTACATTTAATTTGGAGTGGCTATTAGCAGTGAGAAGGGGAGAGTGCCCAAATACAGGAGCCATCTCTGAACACCATTGCAGCTAAAAAACACATTGCTTCTCTGGGATTTCTCAAAAGCACTCAGTTCTCCCTGACAACACACTAAAACTGCTTTTAACTATGGCTTAGGGAAAATTGCCTGAGGTTCTCTTCTCTGAAGTACTTGGAAAAAGAAGAACTATGTGAGAAAGCAAGGGTGAAAATTAGAGAAATGCATAAAAGGGAGAAAGAGAACTCGAGAGGACTTTTTCTATATTCTGAGGTTTTCATATTCTGTGATCTAATAAGAGAATATCAAGAAGCTCCAGAAATTTTAGGGATGCTGTGTTTTCCTTCTCTTAAATATTAGTACTATTCTCCCCTGTGACTGAACATCTCTGAAACCTGTTCTTTTCCTTCACTAATTTATATTTTATTGGCATGTGCACCTCCTCGAGATCCAAAATATTCCCAGACATGT
>CABHPQ010126082.1:0-18665 GCA_902168405.1 Peromyscus aztecus | reverse complement strand
CAAACAAACAACCAACCAAACAACCAACCAACCAGACAAACCGAACTCCTCCAGCTTCCCCTGGCTGGCTGATGACAATTTGTGTCATCTAAACATACGTTAGCAATGAAGGCGCTTGGCGGTAGAATCTGTGACACACTCCTTCAAGACTTCCCTTTAATGATTTAATCAATCACTGAAGGGGGTTTGAAGATATAATTCAGAGAAACTCATGGTGAGGTAAAAAGAAAGAGAAAAAAGATTTTTCAAATATCTGTCCAGACTCTATACCTTATATAGACTATGGGAAAATGTGATTTTTATGATCTGTCCTTATGATGACTCTACCCAGATATCAAACACATTGCTTTTGTTGAAGGAAAAGATCAACTACAATGTTTTCAACTTTGACTTGTGACTGTCTTCTGACTACCAGTACTGGAATTTGATGGCAAGTTAATTTCAAGGGTTAAAGTTAAGCTTATAACTCTGTCTTTGTCTATCAGCTAACAGCTGCTAACTGAGTTCCTTTGGTTATGACTGTACCACGAATATGCAAAGAAACTTAAACAACAGTCAGTTCTTCCAAATAATCTACAAGTTGTTTCCAACCCATAATGGCTATGAAAAGTATACTGTCCCATGTCTTTCTAGGGAAATTCTTACATCCTTGTTGGTATTCATTAGTTTATCGGAAGGAAAGTTATTTTCAAGCAGTTTGGAGCAAAGAGAATATTATTATCTAATTTGATTAACCGTACAGGTTGTAGTTGTATTTTATAGATAAATGAAACCAGTATTAAATACAAGCCCCTAGAAAGCTCCCCTTCTCATTTTCTATCTGGATTTACTTGTGATGTTGCTGTGATAAAAATGCATGACAAAGCAACATAAGAAAGGCAGGGTTTATGTGGGTTTACAGTTCAAAATATTCGATTGTGTTAGGTACTGTATTATATTATCCACATGCCAGGGCGGCTAGGGCAGCAGGAGCAAGGGCTGGCTAGTCACTTGGCATGTACACTCAGGAAGCAAGAACTAGGAATGCCTTTGCTTAGCTCACCCTTTCCTCTTCATTCAGTCAAGGTCCACAGCCTCTGGGTTGGTGCTACCATAGTCAGAAGGCTCTTCTCCTCTTACTTTGCCTCATCTAGGTAACCCTTCCCAGTCATGCCTAGGGACTTGTCCCTTAGGCAATTCCAGGTCCTTTCAGGTTGGCAGTCAGTGTTAACTATCACACTCCCCATCTCCCTTACACATAATTCTCATTAATATAAGGTTCCAAGGTTCCCTGTGTAAAACATGCTCTCTCTTGCCCCAAGTTAAAGAAACAATGCTCCTCTCCATCCCATCAAAATGTCAACAACAAGCAAACAAATGAAAGCTAAATAACAAAAAAGCAGGGCTTCAAGGAATATATCAACGGTCTAGGTAAGAATGACTGACAGTGTGATTGGCACTTTGTAAGGGAACTCCTCCCTCTGCACTACTGATATGGATGAAGTGACAGGTAGATCCACAAGAAGAGGCCAAGTCTAACCTACACTGTAACATTAAACAGGAGGCAAAAAAAGAAACTTTCATCAAGAGTTCTAATTCCGGGAAAATGGCTATCAAGAAAAATAAACAGTAAGGTACTGTGAGAAAAGAAATAGCCTTTTCGAAAATACTGCATGCTGGTTGGCATCCAACTCGGCCACAGCAGGAGGTGGGGAGTGCCACAGGACAGGAAGAGAGGCTGTGGGGGTAGGGTGTGATGGGGGCAGGGAGTGGGTTAATTTGGAGCAAAAACTGGTACAAATCCAATCATGTAAGGTCACTTCCTTATAGAGACACTATTGTTTTTATTCCTTCTTTATTTTTCCACTTCAGAATACATTCCAATCCACTCCCCATCATACATGGTCTGACTCTTGAAAAAGTACACATTCCCTTTTCTTGAGGAGGTAGCATTTGCTGTGACCTACGAAGAATAATCAAACTAAACACAATGAAAGGAAGGACAGGGGAATCTGTGGCTGATATGTAAAATTAAATTAATTATAAAATAAAAATATTAAAAAAAAGAAAAAAGAAGGAGTTGGGGATGGGGGTGTAGGGATTAAGAAAACAAGAGCACCCACCCAGCATGTGTGGAAGAGAAAGCAGCTTAAACTATTCTTGAAACTACATGGAAATGAGGCTGTTAATTCAAGTGTAACATGGGAACATGGTCCTGATAAACAGAACCATTCACACCCATTGGGGACATTGTTTCCCAGAAAATCATCATTTTTCTTTTCCTATATGGAACAAACATGTCACATAAAAGCTTGCATGCTCTCGTTAATTCCAAATACACTTTTTAAAAATGCAAAATATTGCTTTTTAGCTTAGACTGGTATTGATTTCACGTCTCCCAGTCTTGACTCTAAATTTTTGGTTCATCTCTTTTGATCTCTGAAATCCTTGAATTGTCTGTGTATCACCATGTCTGGATTAAAATATACATTTAAAACATGACATTATTGTTATTATATGTTTTACTTCAGTTAACACAAAGAAGAAAGTTGAATTATTTCCTATATGAAGTATAAATGTAAATTTTTATTTTTAAGTAAAATATAATTATATAAAATAAATATATAAAACACATGACACTGAGCTAAGTGTAGAACAAAAATAGAAATAACTTCCCAATTTTCAGTGTACATTGTCTCTTGGAATGGAATTGTTTTCTTGATCCAAAATATTAAGATTTCTACTCTTCTATTACATGGTAATTCCTTCTTTTGACTCTGAAGGAATCAGGTTTTTCTGTTTGTCTTTCTTCTTGAACTGTTTCTTTTTTAACTGGAACACACAGGAGGCACTTTTAATACCAGAAGTTTCTTTTGATTAGAAGGATCTGTGGACTTTTTTTGTCATGGAAAGTACAAGAGGGAGTTTATAAGAAAAATAACATCAAAACTGGGGAAAAAAATTTTCTAAAGCCCAGAACCGGTGGCTAATGATTAAACCTGATATTGTAACAGTGATAAGATCTTGGGCTCTTATAGTAACTTCTACCCTCATAGTAATACTAAGGTTCACTAATATTTATGAACTTAGGTCTGGAAATGTCAAAATAGCCTTCATGAAATGTTATTATGTTCTCATAGCTTTCACATTCAGATATAAAATTTATTGTTTTTATTTAATAAATGGCATTTTTATTAGGAGAAAAAAGAAGTAAAATTACTCAGAGAAATGATTCTAATATATTATTATTATTAAGTGAAAAGGCCATTAGAGAGTGCAGGTCATGTTTGAACATCCTGGATTCTAAACCATTTTCAATTGGTATGTTGTCGCACTGTTTCAGTTTTGGAATAATACTGACATGAAAGAATATGAAGATCATAGACTGAAGAGATGGACAGAATCTAAGGGTATTGCCTGCTCTTGCAGAGGACCAGAGTTCAGTTCCTAGCACATGTATAGGTTAGCTTACAACCATCTGAACCTCCAGCTCCAGGGAATCTTAGAACTTTACCCTGTGTCTGCACTCACATGCATACTCTTCCCCTCACCATAAATTTGCACAATTAATAACAAAATAAATTCTAAAAAATGAATAAGAAGATCACACCAAATATATTTCAGTTTACTAAAATGCTATTAATAATAGAAAATTTATGGACTTTAAAAATAATAACAACACTATTTTACAAAATAGCCATACTTAAAATGTTTATCTCCCAGTAATCTGCATTACGTATACATCACTTCAAATTAATCTTTCTATAGATAACAAAGTTCAGGAGTATGCTTAAATTCTCTCAGCTTCAAGGTCTCACATCTAAATAAGTGGTAAGCCTGAGATTTTTAACTCAAGACTAAACACCTACATTTGCATCCAAAGAGTCTCTGTTCTCCTAAGATGTAAGCACTGGGATTTTAGGAGTAAATTAAAACAGGAATTTTAATTTTATAAACTTATTTGTAACCTCTGAATGCATCCCAATACACTGTACCTTAAACATAGGGAAGACTAGAACATAGATATTTCCTGAAAACTCCAACATGACATTGCCAATATTGTAGAAGATGATAATGGGCTAATAGGGATAGAAAGATGTGTATGGTTGAGTTTTTCTCTAACAAACATTGAGAGCTTCAGAAGGGAGAAACTCATTAAGATTGACAGGAAGCTTTTGATATCAAAGATCAGTTTCTGCATCAACAAGAGCATGCTACACTCTTTGTGATTCCTTAGAAAATAAAGTATCTTGCTATGATCAATGTATTTAGTTCAGCAGAAAGATTTTTCAGAGAGTAAAAATCATAGTCAATGTTTGAATGCATAGACTTTGTAGTCTCTCAGTGCAAGGTTCATGTGGAATTGTTGCAAAGGCTGTTTTCAGTGGAATACAAACCAATGAAGTGCTGGTTTCAATCGTGAAAATTAAAGGTTTAATAATGAAAGCAAAAATGAAGTGTGAGTGGATAAAAGGCAAGAAAGAGGCTATTAAAGGTGTACCTGAAAATTTGTGTACATGGGTACAAACTCATTTCAAAAAAGAAGTAGGACAGGAAAAGTAACAGAGTCTCAAACTTTTCCACTTTTTCTAAAAGCAGAGGCTCCCGATGATTAAGATTTCAGGTAGGTGGGAAGTTGAGGAAAAAATGAAGCCATTATTCCTGGTCATAATAGATAAAGAAAATAGCAATAAAGACTACTTAGTATGTGTATCCTTATTAAATTATTACACTGATCTTCTAAGTGAGACATAAATCTTGTCATTTTTTTGTGAATGAACACAAATCTACAGATTAGCTTTTCCAGGCTTAGATCATCAATCCAGGGTGGTTGTAGAAGCTTTTATCTCACCAATGACATTGGATTCCAAATCCCCACTCTCTCTAATATCTACATCCTGCTAAGCAGTGTCCTACAGAGCATTGTTCTCAATATGTATTCTGTGATTAAAAAGGCATTTTATAAGAAAAATTAATTTGAGAATTCTTTCATACCACAGTTGTTCCCAACTCATTTAAAAAATATTTGTATTAACGTGAGACTGCTTGAGTGCATGCCCTGTGTGTGCAGTGCCCAGAGTAGCCAGAAGAGGGTATTGTGAGCAATCTGATGCAGGGGCTGGGAATCAAACTCAGGTCCTCTGAAAGAGCAGCAGCAAGTGCTCTTAACCACTGACCTGTATCTCCAGTCTGCATGCTCTCAGGCTATTTTAAATTTATAGTGGCATCCCAAAGTTCATGAGGACTACAGAGGAGGAGTGGGATTAACTCTGTTCACCACAGAACTTCCCAAATGAATTAGATTTTGGAGATGTTTTACATGGTTAAAAGACAACACCTGCTACCATCCACAAACCCGGGTATATTTGAGGTTTCATGTATAGAACACTAACTTGTGTAAACAAGGACAAGAGTGCACGAGGGTGTGGACAGGTATGAGAGGACTATGCCAATAGTAAGTGCGTGCCACATCACAGAATGCTCAAATGGAAAGCTGAGAGTGAATTTAATCTTCTACACAAGTTGGGAAGAAATCTTGAAGGATTTGGGGCAAAGAAGTGATGTGTTAATACAATGTCCATATGCCTAGAGTATTTCATAACAGTTACTGGTAATTTAGTAATAATTTCTCAGACATCACTACCTCTGCTAATATTTAGTGACTCTATCTTCATAAAAGAACATTTACATCTCAAGTAGAGTAAATGCCAAACTTCACTAAAATAATGGTTTTACGATTTTGGTCTGTCCTCATCCATCTCTTAAAATCGTTGTTTTAATGGATTTATCTTTTACCATGATTAAAAAACTGTGGAATAATAAGACCCAGGACAACCTTAGTTGCAATAACTCTATGCGATTAATAGCTCAAATGTTTTCACATTCAACATGTCAGTTGAAGTTTGTTTTCTTTTAGGTTGTGTAAATTGTTTTTCATCAATAAATAATGTTTTAAATGGAAATTTGTATCACTTGTACTATAGTTGCTTGAGGCACATAAATGTAAGCCCTTGATATAAATAGATTGCTTATACCTCATGCTCTAAAAACATGAACATCCCAGAATTCCTTGCGGGCTTATCATCATCAGTTGTTGATAAAATGCAATGCTTCTTAAAAACGTTACTGGAGTACCTTCCCATACTAGTTTAGGGGATTGGGATTAGGAGGTTTTCTTATAGACTACCCAAAACGATTTCTTGTGATGAGATCATAAGCAATGTAAGGTTCCAAGACATAAAGATATTCACAAAGCTCAAGGGAACTGAAGTCCCACTCAGACTCTAATGTAATTGCACAAGAGCAGTAGTGTTTAGTTAGTCAAAACTTGTTAAGGAATCATATGTTTGAGAGAATCATGAGGCCTCACTGATTCTCATATAAGGCAGGAAACTTAGCAAACATGAGAAAAGAATAAGCAGTAGATAAAATCTGATGAATGTCTACAGGACACATGTGCAAATAAACATGTATATGCTTACATACACATATATGTATATATTCTCTTCAGCTGTTTCTAAAAAGTAGCAAGTTGTTGAAACAGCAGACCTTATAGACAGGAAGACTAAGACCCAAGAACCTGATTGGGACAATAATCCAAGATGTTCAAGAGTAGATGATTGAGATTTTTTTCTTTTATTGAAAATGGATTCTTTTCTCATACAATATATCCCAATTACAGTTTCTCCTCCCTCTACTTCTTCCAGTTCCTCTCCTCCTCCCCTCCCTTCCTGATCCACTCCCTTTCTGTATCTCATTAGAAAAGAACAGGCTTCTAAGAGATAACAACTAAACATGACAAAATAAAATATAGTATTATAAAACAAAAACCATAATGC
Source organism: Peromyscus aztecus (assembly GCA_902168405.1). NCBI lineage: Eukaryota > Metazoa > Chordata > Mammalia > Rodentia > Cricetidae > Peromyscus > Peromyscus aztecus. The sequence goes on along the minus strand of CABHPQ010126082.1, from coordinate 11,847 downwards.
TGAGGCTGGACGAGACAAGCCAACAGAAAGAAAAGAGAACCAAGATCATGCTGTAGGATGTCTTTCTCTACACTATGAATATGTTTTATTACCATTGGTTAATAAAGAAGCTGCTCTGGCCTATGGCAAGGCAGATTCAGTCAGGCAGGAAATCCAAGCAAAGATACAGAGGAAAAAAAGGCAAAGTCACGGGAGATGCTATAAGCCACTGGAGGAGCAAGATGTAATAGAACACAGGTAAAGCCACAAGACATGTGGTTATACATAGATTAATAGAAATGGGTTAATTTGAGATGTAAGAGTTAGCTAGCAGTGAGCCTGAGTCATAGACAAAGCTGTTTGTAATTAATATTAAGCCTCTGAGTGATTGTTTTATAAGCAGCTCTGCTACTGTGGGGACAGGTGGGACAGAAAAAGGCTTCAGGCTGCATTTGGTGCCCAACATGGGGCTCAAACCCATGGCCCTGAAATTGAGAGTCTCATGCTCTACCAAATAAGCTAGTTGGGCTTTTTAAAAATAATATCAAGAATCTATTAAAGTATAAAATGGGGATAATACACTTACTCATACACAAAAAGGAAGCCGCAGCCACCAATCCAGTTGCCAAGTCCTGCCATTTTGCCCTGGTGAGCTGGAGATCAATCGCAAGCTGCTCCATGCCATCTGACATGGTCCTTGCCACCCAAATGACAGTGAGCATACCCGTCCTCATTTTAACCAGTCATGTACCCAGAAAAGACCATACCCATTGGGCCAGATAGCCTAAAGGTCATTGGCTGAACAGAACGAATTCCCACAATAAGACCAGGCACAGGAGTCAGAGACCCATTGGTTCACACTCTTAGGAGTCCCATAAAAATACTAAGCTGAAAGCCATAATAAATATGCAGAGGACCTGATCAGACTTGTGTAGTCCCTGTGCCTGCTGCTTCAGTCTCTGTGAGTTCACATGAGCTTTGCTCAGCTGATTTATCAGGCCTTGTTCTCCTCATGTCCTCCATCCCTTCTGGATCTTACATTTTTTTTTTTGCCTCCTTTTCAAAGGGTTTCCCTGAGTTCTGAGGGGAGGGATTTGATTGAGACATCCCATTTAAAGCTGTGTGTTTCAAGCTCGCTCTCTCTCTCTCTCTCTCTCTCTCTCTCTCTCTCTCTCTCTGTAATCTGGCTATGGATCTCTGAAGATGTTCCCATCTGTTGCAAAAGAAAGCTTTTCTGACGATGACTGAATAAGGTACTGATCTATCAATATAGCAGAATAGATGATTGGGAATTTTTTATTTCTTTTATGGAGGAGAATATTTTGACGGTACCTCTTCCTGCTTCTTACAAAGTCTAGTATAGCCTGTGATGTATTTAGGGGGGGGCAAATGCAGGGGTGAGTAATGAGCAGACATATGGGGAGGGAGACTGAGGTACAAAGTAAAGAGGGAACTATATCCTAGGAAGACTCCTCTGTATATCTGGATACTCCCTCAACTATATTCTGCACTTTAGAGTACATGGTCTTCAAAATTGTATCTCAGGACATCCTTTAGAAAAGAGGAAGTGAAATAATTTATTTTCCATCTCCCACCCATCACACTGTTTACCCTGGGACATTGATTATGGTATATTTCCCAGTTTCATATGAATATTTACTAAGTAATCAGGGCAGTATCTTTTACTGTAGTGCCATAAAAGTAGCCAGTGTCTAATTCAAGAGGCAATGTGGTTGGTTTTGAGGGATATAATGTCCATGTGAAATTAACTGGAGTGTGCATGGAGGGAAATTACTATCAGGGAAAACACACATGTTCAAAAGACCCAGACGCCCAGAGAGTGAGAGTGTTTGATGTGAATATGGTCATAACTTTCTGTCCCCCAAGTCACTGATTCCACAAAGACTTTCTTATCCATTTACTCCTTGCCATGATAATTTTTCTCGTGCCAATCATTTATTGTTTTAGAGCACACATTGTTTTTGTATAGTATTTTTTTCTCTCTCTCTAGGATGACTTAAAGCCCATAATTTCACAGACTACTATAATGCCATCATCTTCTACCCAGTACCCAGTATAGTACCTTGAAGACAGTAGGAGCCTAGGAAATACTTGCTGAATAAATACATGAGTAACCTGAATAAGTGACTTGTTCAATATTTCTCAGCTAACAGGAAATCAGAGCAGAAGTTAGTATCGATTTCCTGATCTGAAGATAGTATTTTGATAAACTGTGGTCTAAATGATAGGGAAGTGGATTATAATATAATGAATAAGTTAAAGGCATGTGCCTCGCCAGACTTCTCCAAACTGACCTTTGCCGACGGACGCAACGGACGCTTTGTTGTAACACGATGGTCCTGGCAATTGTCCTCTGAATAAGCAGTGGTAAAACCCTTCCTTTCTGGTAGCAGCGTCGCCATCGCCACCACCAAGAAGCAGCTTGTAGCTCAGAGCAGAAGCCACCACCTCCATGGTCCTGCCGCCACCCTGCCCCTGCCTCAGCTTCTCCTCAGCAAGCCTCCCAGGCTGGCCTGGAACTTGGGATCCTCTTGCTTCTGTCTCCTTTAGCAAATCCTACTGGCATGCAAACAGCCGCATGCAGCTTGGGCCTGAGCTGGGGCCCGCAGGGCCACAGGCAAGTAGCTTTTTCGTGAATTCGGGCCCAACAAGTTGGGCACCAGATGTAACACGAATCTTAAAAGGTCTTATTAAATAAAAACAAACCCAGGGGAGCCAGGTATTGCCGTGAATCAGAGAATCAGAATAAGCCACAGCTAACCTGACTTCGCCAACTTCTCAGCTGATCCTGTTTCTGCAAACTGGAAGTCTCTGAGTCCTCATCCGAATGGATCTCAGCTGAACTGCTGCTAAAAGCCTAAAAGCTTAAAAAGGCTCCAGTTCCTGGTCCTCATGCCTTATATACATTTCTGCTTCCTGCCGTCACTTCCTGGGATTAAAAGCATGTGTCTTTCTCAAGCAAGACATTAGATCTCAAGTGCTGGGATTAAAGGCATGTGTCACCTTGTCTGGCTGTTTTCAGTGTGGCTTTGAACTCACAGAGATTCAGATGGATCCCTGCCTCCAGAATGCTAGGATTAAAGGCATGTGTGCCACCATTTTCTGGACTCTATGTCTACCTAGTGGCTGTTCTGTTCTCTGACCTCAGATAAGTTTATTAGAGTGCACAATATATTGGGGGACACAATATCACCACAGCATATGGGTTAAGCTTCATCTGTCTTAACTCATCTAGGCCTGCACTCTCAACAGAAATTCTTGCAATGATTATGTTCTATATCTGTGTTCTCCAATATGCTATCCACCTAGATTCACCTGATTACTTAATGCTAACAATTGGACATTTAACTCTCATCAATTTAAATTTAAATGGCCACACATGGTTACTCATCATCATACTGAACACAGTATCTGACAATATTCTTAAGATTTAAGGCTAATCTTTTAGTGTCTAACAAACTGACAAATGAATTGCTTCTAAATATTTGAATCAAGTGGGTCAATGACTTGGCTCAACTTTTTTATTTTTATATTTTCTCTCTAGAATTTTGTAGGAGAATTCATTAAATAAAAGGAGGGTTTTGTTTATAACCTTGAAATAAAAAGTGCTTTGGGGAAGCATTTATTGGATTATTTGTCAAAATTACATGAATTTGGCCTAAAGCAATCTTTGTACTTAAAAGGTAAGTTTGGAACAATTTGTCTTCCATATGGAGTGATACACAAGGTGGCTCTACCTACAAATATGTTCTTGTCACTAAGCAGCTGAGTCTTATTCAGTCACAGCCATCAAGCCCGAAGCAACTGTATACTATTCGTTGGTACTAAGGATATGTACTGCCTACAGACAACTGTCTGTGGTTGCCCTCTTTTTTTTCTCTGGCTGTTAATGGTGAGATGGCTCACTCTGAGCTGTCTTTGGCCCAGAATTTCCACATCATTCTAGAATTCCCTTCTTGTTTTAGTAAATGTTGTTACATCAAGCCGGTCTCACAGAATGGTATAGTTTCTGTTTTCTTGTTTGTTCTCCGAGTTGGACTCAGACTGGCCTCACTGTCAAGGTGCTAGGATATTGTGAATTCTTAAGATCAGAAACGATTTGACCTGGACCCCTCAGTCCAGCGTTACTTACATTAAATATCCACGCTTCCACCCTTCTCAGATACATTTACACCTCCGTGATCTGGTTTGATATAAATAATTTGCAGATAGGGAGAAATCACTGACTTGCATACTCAGGGGAAGACAATACAGTGAGGATCTGCTGTGGATGATTGATTGATAAAGTGCTGATTGGCCAGTAGCCAGGCAGGAAGTATAGGCGGGACAAGGAGAGAGGAGAATTCTGGGAAGTGGAAAGGTGAGGCAGAGAGATGCTGCCAGCCGCCACCAGGAGAGGATGTTAAGATACTGGTAAGCCACGAATCACGTGGCAACATATAGATTAATAGAAATGGGTTAATTTAATATATAAGAATGGCTAGCTAGAAGCCTGAGTCATTAGGCCAAACAGTTTAAGTAATAAATGTCTCTGTGTGTTTACTTGGTTGGGTCTGAGTGGCTGCGGGACTGGCAGGTGAGAGAAATTTGTCCTGACCATGGGCCAGGCAGGACTAGAAAAACTCTAGCTACAGAGGACCCTTCCATTCTGCTTTCCATGTTCCCCATGTGGATAGAAGAAGGTTTCTATACTCCACAGAACTGGTTTCTGAGTATGTAGAATATTACTTCATTACCTCCCAGGCTTTACTCTTCCTGGAAGAAAACTGCCCTAACCTTTACCAAAATTGAGCATCCGTGTGGAGTTTCGCTACAAAACAATGAAACCAGAAGCACTGACTACTGCCATCATTTTTATCCTCATATATTTTGCATGCATTAAAAGGAGAGCATGAGAGACATTCAGTCCAAAGAATGCATTTCATTATAATAAAAATATAATTTCTTATAGTTCCAAAATAATATGAACAGTGATAAAACTGAAGGAAACATGATAGAAAATTGGCATGCACTTAATGATCCCCCACCACCACCAAAGAAAGTTAATTTTTTTAAACATCTGCCCCTGTGTACCAGGTGAATATCTTTTTAAGTCTAACTTAAATATCTCATGATATAATATACACATTCATTTGATTTTTGTGATGCCCAACGAAGTTAAATATATGGACTACTTTGCTTTGAGGGATAAGCCATAATTTGCTTAAAGATCAGTAACTTTGTAACTTCTTAGCTTTTTCCAGGGTAATGTCATTCTGCCCTATGCTCTGTCCAGTTCTCTGCTGCTGTTTCAAGTTGATGAGTCTCATCATGATTTCCATAGACCGTGCCTCCACGTGCCAAGTGAACTGCACACAGCACTCAGCAGCTGGGCTTCACTGCCCTGCCTGCTCTGTCATGATACATGGTCTGCACAGTGCCCACTGTGGCGATCTATTGTGTACCCTAATAAAACAGAACAAGCCATTAGATTAAACACAGATGCCAGACAGTGGTGAAACTCACCTTTAATCCTAGCACTCAGGAGGCAGAGGTCTGTCTGGATCTCTGAGTTCTAAGCCACCCTGGACTACATGAGATTGATTCTGTCTAGAAGAGAAACAGAGCCAGGCAGTGGTGGCACACTCCTTTAATCCCAGCCCTTGAGATCTCATGCCTTTGTTTGGGAAGCACACACGCCTTTAATCCCAGGAAGTGATGGGTGGTTGGAGAAAGATATATAAGGCTTGAGGAGACAGGAACTGAAGGCTTTTCGGCAGAAGCGTACCTTTCAGTTAGAGGCTTTTTCGGCTGGAACCTTTTGAGTGAGGACTCAGAGGAATTCAGTCAGAGGATTCGTGGATCTGGCAAGGTGAGACGTGTCAGTGGCTTGTTCCTTTGTCCCTCTGATCTTTCAGCATTTACCCCAATATCTGGCTCTAGTATTTTATTATTATTATTATTATTATTATTATTATTAAAAGACCACTTAAATTTCAAACAACAGCCCACTGTTCAGAGCGCATGTAATGTCATGGGTTGGAGTGGAGTCAGGCAGGACACGAAGTGCCTTGCATCTGACCCCACTTCAGTGACATTTGTAGACCTGTAGGTAAAGCCAGCTTCCGAGTACTTATTTTTCCCACTTGTTTTTTCCTCTTTAATTTTTCCCTCTTAAGAGGTAAGTTGCTGGCTTTTAGCTATATTTATCTTGGTTACTGTAAAGTATCTCCCCCCACCTCTTTGGAAGCTTTAGCAAACAGATTAGAAAATCTGATTGGTGGCATTTTCTTTACTTATTGCTGTTTTCTTTTCCAAGCTTTGAGAAAATGGTGTGCAAATGCGTTTCTCCCTTTCCTATAAGCTACCCCTGACTGTGCTGTCGACATTTTTTTTCTCTAAATTATCACTTCATGGTCCTCTTACAGCTTCCCTAGTGTTTCATGAGCAAACAGCTCTTCTACTTTTCTTCAGTTGTACAGAATGTTAAGGAATTCATGAAGAGCCTGGAGCTTTTATGTCTAGAACAGGTATTAACTGGGCTCCATCATTACTTCAAGACTAGGGAATTCACTGGGTTTTGAGAATTAGGTACACACATGAAGTAAGCTTTGGAGAATGTCCCATAGCTTCTTGAAGGCCATTTTTTTTTTGGTTCCTCTTCTTTCTTACTTGAATTTGGTATGGTGAGTTGCTACAAATATCCAGCCCAGAATTCTCTCCGGAGAAGAGAAGACTTGCTTTGTTCACTCTCTAGGGCTGTCTACCCAGGAAGGTTTGTTTCTCCTCAGACAAGCTTTTCACACTTTTAGGTCATGATCTAACGGTTCACATGCTCCTCTTGAAGCACACACGTTACCAAGGCTGTCTGTCTACCACAGTAAAAAACTCCATAAGGAATAACTGAATTTATTGTCAGGTTTTTCCTTTATATTTACAAATGAAACCACTGTGTTGATTCCAAAGTTGTACATCGGACTATAGACTCAACACTGAAGAATAATGCTTTAGGACCAGTGGGATGGCTTGCTGGGTGAAGGCATTTGCTGCCAAGCTTGGCAACCTTGGTTCAATCATGAGGACTCCAAAGGCAGAAGAAGCCCCCATTCTCTGATCTCCACAGGTACACTGTATCACTTGTGCCCCCAAATAAAATCCAATATATCTGAGGGGGTATAAGATGGGTTCAAGAGAGGGTAATTGGGAGGTTCTGAAGGAGGAAAGGGATGAGGGGGATTGATATAATTCTATTCTAATTAAAAACATATTAAAAAGAATAATGCTTTATAATTTAGTTGATTGACCTGTGTGAAGGTCACATATTTGCTGTCTTGTAACTTTTAAGGAGTCTGAAATATTTTCATCAACATGATGAATCTGAATGTTTTCACAAGCACTTCCTAAAGGAATATGGGCGTCAAGCAAATCCAAATATACGGCGCATCTGCGTGTAAACTACATCATCAATTCCTATCAACAACAGCAAGAATGTTCAAAAGCACGGTGACATTAAAGCATGGTGACGTTGTGTGAGGGCACTAGCCAGTATTGTCTTTAATCACAGGTTAATAATCCAGGATTATCAATTTAAACAGTCCACATGGTCATATGGTCACTGCTAACCTGTGTTCCAAGTAAAACGTTCTTAAGATTTTATCAGTTTAAAATATGGTGTAGATGCTGGGAAGTCCCTAACATCTCATTCTCCTGAAGAGCAAAAGGCAGAGGGAGCCAAGTATGAGGACCTTTGTGTTTACATAGTTCTGTGGAATTTGTTAGAATCAACAGCACATTTCCTTTCTGTAGCATGTATATTTTGACTTTTGCAGTTCATCACAGAGAATGCACAAAGGCAATAAAAATATGGAAAAACACAACCCCATGCCTTTGCCTCTAAGAAAGTCTCTTTGTGAAACAAAAATGCAGTTATCAGGACATATTCTTAACATTAGTTTTTTTTGCAGCATTTTAATTTCACAATTTTCCAAGTATTTTTTTCCTGCTTTTCTCTAATGGCAAAAATTTGCATATATTTCGGTAAAATTACTGTAATTTGTTATTTTTATTTTAAGGGATTTGTTAGATTTAGATTTACTTGTTTTCTTTTTATTTTCAAACCAAAGGTAGTTTCTCCTTAGTGCAGGACTAATAAACTGTAAATGTGAGATCACTTTTCTTAGTTAAGGCTTCTGTTTCTGTGAAGAGACACCATGACCGTGACAACTCTTACAAAGGAGAACATTTAATTGGGGCTGGCCTACAGTTCAGAGGTTTAGTCCAATGTCTTCATGTCGACCTACAGGCAAACATGGTGTTGGAGAAGGAGCTGAGAGTTCTACATCTTGATCGACAGGCAGCAGAAGCATCAGTGTGTCACAAAGTGTAGCTTGAGTCTAGGGGACCTCAAAGCTCGCCCCAACAGCGACAGACTGCCTCCAACAAGGCCACACCTCCTAACAGCGCCAGTCCCCAAGCATTCAAACACATGAGTCGATGGGGGCCATACCTAGTCAAACCACTACATAAAAAAATAAATAAAACTGATTCTCAAGCAAGGTTTAAATGAAACAACTTCACACTCTGGGCAGCAGTAGGGTGTGCGCTGAGAATCACTTGTACTCCGAAAAGAATTAAAGCTCAAAGCATCTGTACCTTCTGGGGGCCTGAATAGGAATAGAAAGAGCCAGTATGGTTAGCTTCCTAGCGTTTCCACAGCCACGGAGCCAAGGGACTGTGGACTGGCGCTGTGAGGGGAAGGGTGGGAATAACAAAATCTTGTGCTCTACAAGGGCTCCAGATTTTTGACAGTCAAAATCCCTGGAATAAGCTTAAAAAACAAAAACAAACAACAACAACAACAACAACAACAACCAGGATACTGAGCCATTTTAGACTGCCAACACTATCATAATTGATGGTAACTTAAAAAATAATTTTATAGCCAACTATTTTTTAAAATGTTTATACATTTAGGATTAAAATAGGATTATGTCACTTTTCCTCTTCCCTTTCCTAACTCCCCCGCTTTAATTGATAACCTCTTTTTCTCTGATTAGTATTGTTATATATGTATCTACTTAATGGTAACTTTTGACAGCTCTACCTTAATTGGCTGGATATTATTAAAGATCTCGCATTCCAGCTGCTTCACTGGAGGCTTCACAAACATTTTCCAGGGGATGCCGGATGAAGGAAGAAGACAGGACTTCAGAGTCTGCTCCTGGCTGTCAGCCACCCCGAATCTCCTGTACAATTCCCACAGTGTTAAAAGATGGGCTTAGTTTTTAATGGCAACACACAAATAAATAAAAAATAAAGAATAAAATAAAAAAATGAGGTATAGCACAAGACTTCTTCCTGAAAAAGAATATTGTATTGTAACTGACAAGAACTTTAAAAAGTTATGCACACAAAAATTTTTCTGCAAAAAATTAAAAAAAAGTAATCATTGGTTTTTTTCATTTAATGTCATTATCAGTAATTTTTTTCTTAAGTAATGACAATCATTAAAAGCCAATATCAGATTATTCTGAATACCAATGTCAGATCAAATTACTTTTAGATCAATAATTAATCTACTTTGTACATAATATCTTACACAGAGTTTATGAAGATAAAACTTCTGCTTATTGGTCTATGGGATTAAATGCAGTATTCACTCAGATTTGCACAACTGATTTTCACAAAAGTGACATTTTGTCTTTCTAAATAAAGAAGTGTCTATATTTAGGAAACTGGTGCTTCCCATAAAGACACTGTCCAAACAATTTTTGAAAGTACTGGAGAGAATATGTTCAACTTCTGAGGGTACTCATTTGATTACCAAGATTGTAATTCCTTAACTCAACATGGGTGGTGAGAGAGGGAAAATAGTTGAATTACAATAATATCAGTAACTAAGTAACCAAGAATGAACATCCCACATGTATTTTACTTGAATAAATGACAATAGTACCACTTTATACAATTAAATAAAATAAGAATATAAAAATCTTGGGCTGGAGAGATGGCTCAGCCGTTAAAGGCTAGGCTCACAACCAAAAATAAAGAATATAAAAATCTTAGTAAATAAATTTTCCTCTCGTGTGTGTGGGTACATGCATGTGTATGAATGTAAATGGGTAAGCACACGTGTGTGTGTGTGTGTGTGTGTGTGCGCGCGCGCGCGTATCTGAGTGTAGATGTGTTTTAATGATCTTCTGTGAGTCGAGGTATGGCACTTAGAAGACAGTCATGGTTCTTGCCATATGCTTCCTATCAGGTGAAAAATTTTAGCAGAGAATTACAATGTCTTGCAACTGTAGCAGATACTATTAAGGAAAGGCAAATGGATGCAAAACAGCATTGAATTCTAGCATCTAATCAACCCTATGTCATAAGTAAATGAAACCATATTCCATGAAGCTGAATTTAAATTTGGATCTAAGGCACGAAGAGCATTTACCTGATAAAGGCAGAAAAGAGTCTTCCTGTCATATGAAGAAGTACAAGAGTGTGGAATCCAAATTCATGTGATGATTACAGGTATGATGAAATTCAGTGCAGCCATGATATGCTCTTAAGTTTCTCCTTTCAATATGTCATCAGTTTGTAGGTCTCCAAAGTATTATTTATGACCTAGTCATATTTGTGTAGAGGAGAGATAAAGATAATTGCTGGGTTCGAATATTGTTTCAGTTGGCCAGGTCTAAGCTATGTATTACCCTTTGTACATCAAAATTACTCATATTTTTATTTAACACAAATGACTGGATGTAATGTGGAAATAATTCATTGGCTGACACACTCCAACCATGAGGAATCACAGAAATCTTGAATGTCTACCCACATTTTAAAATGTATTGTTTGTTAGCTAGAAGTAAAAAAATGTGCATTTGTTTTCTCTGCTCTATTCGTTGGTGGATCAGTTGGGTTAACTCCAATTGGAAACAGATTTTAAAACATTATTTATGAAGCCTACAGATTTTGCTTCCTCCTTTGCAGTCCTCTAAAGAATATCTAATTTAAATACATCAAATTCTTTATATAGAAGCCTCCTTAATTTACTGTTTTGTTTCAGGGAAGGAAATGAAGCTTGCTGAGCTATCTTGCAGAAGCCCTAACACTAAACAATATACTCATTATTTTTAGTTTAAGCATGAACAGATGTGGATTTTTCTTTATTTATTTAAACTAAGACGCACCAGTATGAGAAGTAATTTAACAGTCATCCCGATTTAGGATAAAGGTCTTGATCAGTGTTTACTGCAGTAGTTTCATACTGACGTTTGTGTTGTGAGCTGCCAATGCCAAATTAATGTTTTTCTGTTACCATAGACCTTCAACATAGTTTCAAAACGACAAGATATAGAAGGGAAATTAGCCAATATATTACAGCTCTCAAACACCAAGTTGATTCTGTCTCTAGGCTTCATTGGTAAATTGCAATTATTATTTACATATTCTATACGTTTTGTGAAGACATATACCACTTAAAGACTATTTTTCATTGTTCGGTTTAATAGCTTTATTGCTAAACTGGAAAACGATGCAGTTGAAAATACATCAAGCCAGTCATCATTTAAATGAACAGGGAAGAGTGTGAAAAATAGATGTACTAAAATTGCTCCTTTTAAATCAGTCACATCAGTACAAAGAGAAGTAAATTCTAATTGAAATGCATCGTCATGTATTCAATTTATTCCAAACACAGGCTTTATGCGATTGCCTTGTTAGACAAGAATGTGTGCATATGAGAACACAATACTTGCATTGACATTTGAAAATCTGGATATTATTGACATATACTGACTGATTAATTGCTAAAATTATGTAACTATTCAGATTTTGGGAGAGGCTGTAAATACAAACCTGTCTGTGAATTTTTGT
>CABHPQ010126077.1:0-20000 GCA_902168405.1 Peromyscus aztecus | reverse complement strand
TGAAGGCAAGGGTGCTGAAGAACAGCTGTAACTGCTAAACAGATTAGCACCATAAAGAGCAAACAAGCGGTCTCACCAGGGTCAGCACACAAAGCAGCTGCCTTCCCAGCCTGGAGAAGGCAAAAACTGACAATCTCGTTGAATCGTAGTGGTTTTGCAAGCATGAAAGATGCAAGACTGAGGGGTCACATAATCTCAAACCCCAATTTTAAAAGGCGACTGAGGCCAGGAAAGGCATGGCAGGAATGGAGTCTTTGCAAGGAGGCCATGAGAGGCCACTGAAGGAAGCTTATCACAGTGAAATCTAGATTGCAGTGGAGAGATGACAATATAGGAGATGGCCAGACCCTGGGATGTCTGCTAAGAAAAGCTGTAGACTTGAAATGACCAGCTAAAGAGAGAGGAGAGAGGCTATGTGTGCTACAGGTAGCAGCCATTTAAATTCAGTGTTATTATTTGAGCTGAGCTATTTATAGCACAAGCCTTACGTGTTGGACACAAAGCTTCAGGATTTCACATTTTCCATGCTAGGCTTGGTCTTATTTTGGTAAATATTTCTTCTCTATGGCCATAATTCTTTGGGAAATACTTATTTGACATTGCATATTAGAAATATCTAACATTTTTTAGGGGCTCACAGTGGAGAAATTGCTTCAGAATTCAGAAGAGCTTGGGCTTTGAGCTGTGTGGGAGCTATAACAAATAGGGGCTTTTGAAATGGGAACAAATACATTTTACCTTATGAGGAGGTCATGAGTCTATGTGGGCCCAAACACAGAATGTTGTGGTTTGAATGTAAAATGCCCCCAAAGACGCCTGTGTTTGAATACTTGGAGATCAGCAGGTGGCAGTGTTTAGGAGGGTTATGAGAACTTTGGGAAGGGTGGCCTTGCTGTAACCTTGGGATTTTAATGTCTGGTTCCACTTCCTAAACACTTTCTTGCTTTCTGACTCCAAAACAGGATGTGCCCAGCACTCCATGCTGTTGCTAAAATGCCTTCCCTGTTGCGATGCAACGCCTTCCCTTCGGTGGTGCACTGTAGTCCTTGGAATAGGCAACCAAATAAATCTTTCCTTCCTTAAGTTGCTTTATCATCAGATATTGGTCACAGCAAAGTGCCTTATTCCAGACACACATTAGCATTTGAATAAAGAATGCCTAATTAACGAATGCCTTCCAACCTGCTTGTAAGTAATGAAAAACTGTGGTGAGCACTTTCAGGTCATAGGTACAAACAATTCCTTCCAAAGAGCAGAATGTCATCTTTTGATGTGGAAGACGGCTACAGCACAGCTGTGAATTTTGCATGTCTTTCTCCATCAGCCCTCCGGACTAGATCTGCCACTCAGCTCAACACCACTGAATCTATGATCACAAATAAGGAGCTACTCATTCTGAAAGGGCCTCACAAAACCCCACATTTTTACCAACCTTGAAATTATTCACAATTAATAAAAGACAAAAACATCCCTAAGCCATAAAAACTAAGGCTTGTAAACCATCAACTACATATGCATGAACAGATAGCCTTAAAAATGAAGAGTGCTCCTGTTCCGAGGGATTGTTCAGACAGTTGGACCTGTATAAACAGCAATTAGGTGCTGGATTGATAGCTTCAAAACCCTGAACCATTTTCTTTATCTGTAACCAAACCCTTCAATATGTAGGGAATGCAACACAAGCATTTTACAGATTTTCATTCTTATGAGGATATAGCAGATTAATCACTTACTTTTTATTAACTGTGATATACTATTTAATTATGTAATCTATATAGTACATTATTTACTTAGCAGTAGTTTACCACTAAACATTTAAATAAAACTATTTTGAGACAGTTAATTACAGTAAAAGTTTTAAAACTGACACATTTAAAATTTCAATAACCTTGAAATTGAACAAATTCTGTATGTTAGGTAAATGTGTAGGGGTTGACGCAATGGCAAAGGAATAAACTAAAAGCCAAATAATCTTCTGCTTCTAGTGAAACATTGAAAATGAGTAGGACACAGTGGGTGCGTGGAAAACACTTTGTTTCGAACTTTACTTTTCTTACTTACAATCATATTTTCCAAGGCATGTTTGGCAAGCCAACAGTTTAGAAAAACTGGAACAAATAGATTCCTTAAGGTAGGCCAGAATATCTGAAAAATAAGTGAAAAAAAAAACTCAACTCTTATCTCATAGCAAGACATTATATCTAGAGTATTAAAAAGAAACATAAAACAGAATAAAAGTTTAAAAAGAAAAAAAAAGAAAAGATGTAAAACAGTGCCAAATCCTTGAAAATCAACACTCATGGATGGTCTTTCACTCATGGCTGAAATCTTTCTTGGGGAAATTAGTACTGAAGCACAAGGTAAGAGGAGGCTTCAACAGATGTCAGACGAAACCATGCTGGATCTATTATTAAGTCTCAGAATGTGTTTTTTACTTTGCTGTTCCTCCACCTCAGGTGGTAAAGAGGTACAAGAGGAGTCTTTTGAAACGTATCACTGTCTTCCAATTCAACCATTTAAATGATGTTGAGAAGCTGCATTCATTTGGACTTATATTTAGAAAGCTTGTCATTTAATCTAGTTCTAACTCTCTCTGTAGAAAAGTCACTCAAATTAAAATACAAGAAGTGAGGAGCAGCTCCAGATAATATCTACTTATCTTTCTTTTGTCACCAAATAAAGTCCAAACAGTTCTAATTTCAATAATCATTGCTATATCATAATGATATTAGAACCTACTCTTCCGAATGGCACACTCAGGGTTACACACGTATGGGACTACAGTGGAACAGAGTGGTTGTAGCATAGGATTGTTTTTGCAGGAGGGTAAATTCAGAACATTGAGGATGAGCTGGCTATGTGGCTCTGATTCACATTCCTACTAAGGAGGAACTGAAGTGGACAAATTCTATAAACAAATTAGAAATGAGCCTGAGCATGCTCACTAGAAATGAGCATGCTCTCAGTATGAGAACTGTGGTAAATATTTCATACTATTAGTTTCTATTTTTAAAATTCCACAGTATACATAATGTAATTTTGAGGATCGTTAAACAATACTGATATCTATTCAAATGAGACCTCTACATACACTGTATAATTGTTTAAAAGGTTTCACTTTGCTATTGTACTGAAACTTACTAGATTTCATTTAATTATGCAATTCAGTTATCATACTGACTTTATTCTTTTTAAGGAGCCAGATTCTACTCAAAGTCTGAATCCATGCCTCTTACATTATGTAGAAGTTTTTATACTTAGAGAATTTATTAAAATCTAATGACAAATAACACTCTTTAAGAGGCTTAGACTTACTGAGATAATGAAGGGGACTGCATTGATTATTTCCAAGATGAATGGGACTCTTAAAATCTGTTCCCAGATATTTCCCTACAAATAAATATTGAATAAAAACAAAAGTTAGAGAAGTACTAGGACTCAGAATTCCTCTAGTAATACCAACGCTTTTATTAACAGAATATTGGATCTGTATATGAATGCAGTAATAGCTTTTAAATTAATTTTAAGCAGAATTATGCTCTTTGGTTTTGTAATGTTAGAACTAAAGTAAATAGCCAAAGTAGATCAGGCAGAGTGTATATAGCATCTGGATCCTATAATACACCCTAAAAGAAATTACTAGTAAATAGAGTGCATTAACAGGACTTACGACAAACTGACACAATTTGTTTCCACTACCATAACTATACTAGCACACTGTAATGCAGCTTACGTCTTTTGTAAATCACACTTGTTTATTATACTCAACTGGTATTATTTTTTTAAGTTTAATGAAATTTAAAGAGCCATCGAATCATGTATATTCTAATCTCCCAGTCTATATTGTGAAATTAATCAGGACTGAATACATAATTTACAGGGCCCAGAGAATAATGAATATGAGGCCTCTTAACAATTTCAAGGGAAGCTATGAGAACATTAAAACAGTTACAGAGATCTTGCAGTTGTGGAACCTTTTGTCATTACACAGATGGCATGCCCATGAAGTTGAACTTGATATTTAACATTTGGGTATGGTCTGAATGTGCCATGTACTAAAAGCTGGATCCTCTGTATAGAGACTTAATGGGAGAGATGAGTCTAAGGCTCCTGGCAAGGGGGGTAACCTTTGCAGGGGATCAATATTGTGTTTGTGGGATTCCAGTGAGTTCCAGCAGGGGAAGATTTTCACAGTCAGAGCAACCCTGGCAGGTGACCATCCCTGACTTCCTGCCTGACCTCTTACACTCTCCAATGCACACGTCCTTACTGTAACATGAGCCAACACACGGGCCTGGAAAAAGTCAAATCCAACAAACTACCTCATAAAGGACTTTTAAAATTCAGAACTGGACGACAGAGCCACCTCTTCCTTTGTGAAATACCAGCCTTAGAGAGCAATACAATATTTAGTGGCAAATCCTAAAAATGGTCCTCAAACATTTTAAGGTATAAAGAGATCCATGCATTGGAAAAGCAATTAGAAATCTGGATTGCCCACATTTTCCAATTATCATATAACATTAGATATAAATGAGAAGTTTTCAATATTTCTTGAGGTTGCAATGGCTCAGTATATTGCAGTGTATAGGTATGTCCCTACCCCAGAGGCATTGTGCTAGATCATCTATTTTCTGGGTGCTAAGGTGCTAAAAATGTTTGTCATATTAGCTCATAACCCTCCCTCATGTTACCGCCAATGTGGTACAGGAGGGAGCAGATGGGGGATGGGAGCACACAGAGATCTTTTCTGGAAAGAAATGTTATGAGTGAAAGCATGCCTTTCCCATCACTTCAAGCTAAGTGAAAAGGATTCAAAGGAATCACGTAGCTTCATGCAGACTAGAAGCTATATTTAGCCCATGGCTACCACATGAGGAAAAAATAAGGAAAGAAAAAAAAAAATGAGAGACAGGCTAAGAACAACCCACAATCGCTTAAATTATGTCAATAATTTTTTTTGGGGGGGGGGAGTGAATTTAATATGGAAAATAAGGAAGGGAAACTGATCTCTTTTTAAGTGCTTTTCCCTCAAGAGGTATGTGCCTGAGGTGACAAGGGGACAGGAACAGATGGGGACCTCAGGAGCCTGAGATCTTTATCTGACCCTAAGAAGCTAGCCTGAGGCAGCACTGCAGGAGGGATCTTCAGCCAAAAGCCCCAGCAAGGCCACAGAAGCTCTCACAGAGAAGGAGGAAGAGCTTGACTAGTCATTCCAAGGGAAGACACACCACACTGCTGTGCAGACACTGACCACATTCCCTCTTGGCTTTGTTCTGCTCTGGGCTCCCGAAGGCAGTTGGCAATAGTGGAAATGGAAGTCGGGGAGAGCACCATGATGTGGGTGTTCTGAAAGAGGGTATCCACATTCTTGCAAGAAAATTGCCAATTATGTATCAACTGCTCATCTCATCCAATCAGCATGGAGCAGCGGGAAGAGCATGGATTTGGAGAAGTATAGGATGACCAGACTTTCCGAGACACTCAGATTTCTCCAAATGGCCAGTTTTAACTGAGTTTAGTGATGTCAGGTTACTTTTTCGTTTACAGGGTAATATTGTTCCTATCAGTACATACATGATGAAGACTCATTTTCCCAGTCCCTGTGACACATTGGACAAATTCAGTTCATAGTAATGTCTCCTGACATTCTGCTCAGTTTAACACATGATTTTTTTAAAATGATTTTTACTTAAATCATTAAAGGTGCCTTACCAATGGCACCTGATTTGGCTGGTTTCTTTTCTGAATTATCTTTCATACTGGGGAACAAGGTTCTTTCTAAATTTCTGTGCTCTTGTTGTCTAGAGAATGAAATCCAAGCCCAGTTATACTACATGAAGATTCACGATTTTAACTCTGGCTACCAGTTTAGCCTGTAGTTCGACTGCTCCTCTCAA
Source organism: Peromyscus aztecus (assembly GCA_902168405.1). NCBI lineage: Eukaryota > Metazoa > Chordata > Mammalia > Rodentia > Cricetidae > Peromyscus > Peromyscus aztecus. The sequence goes on along the minus strand of CABHPQ010126077.1, from coordinate 14,100 downwards.
CATTTTAAAATCACCCACAGATTCATCCATATTAAATTTTACAGTTCCCTGGACCTTCCAAGCTTTTCATGCTTCTGAAACTTTGCTCACATTTCTCCCTCTGGATGATATGCCTTACGCCCACACAAGAGTTTGTAACATGGATTGTTCTTATTTATATACTTACTAGGACTGAAGTGGATATACAAATGAATAAATGAATTCCTAATGATTTTTTTCACGCCCTCCTTTCCTTGAATGTAATGTTTTATTTTTAACTGAAATGTATTCCTTGTTAATAATCTATATTGAAAACACTTGAAAGAAATTTATAATTGGAAACTTCCCCAAATGTAGGTAAATACAAATCACTAAACATGGAAACTAATTTAAACAGAAATTTTCTAGAAGAAAGATTTCAAAATTGCCTATCCATATGTCATTCTAGGGACTTTTATCTATGCTTTAGCTACAATTTATAATCATCAATAACCTGTGACTTCCAACCAGTTTATTTATCGTCCAGATCAATACCCCACATTTGAAATTCTGACTCAGGTCAAATATTTAATCTGCTATTCCATATTGAGGTCTTGAAATCATAAATGCAATATGTCTGAAAGCCAAATTTATGTCTTGCTCCTGATTGAGCTCTCTCCTAGTAACACAAATCAAGTATCCTTGTGCATCCTCTTATACCATGCTTTCCCACACCACACAAATGTAATGTATCAACAAGACAAAAAGATTTGCAAATAGATCACAAAATTTTTCTAGTTCGTGCTTTGGTTTGTTTTCCCTCTCTCATCTAGTCAAACCTCCTAATTAGCATCTGCCCATCCATTCCTGCCCCACAGGAATTTACCTACACAATCTATAACTGCATTATATCACCAATGTTGCCAATATATCAATCCAGTATTCCTTCACTCCACTCACATTAATACTCGTCAACTACTCACACACTTTAACAAGAAAATGCCCTATTATAATGCACAAGGCACTGTCTCAATTGGTGTATATTGAGTTCTCTATCCTTATTTTTTATTTAGTTTTAATTACAAGTAAGTATGTGTGCCAGTATGTGGGTATTTACACCTGAATATGGTACCCCAAGAGAACAGAGGCATTAGATTTTTCTAGAGTTGGGGTTACAGAGATTTTTGTGGACCCCGACTTGAGTAAAGGGAAGCAAACTGACGGCCTCTGGCAGAGCAGCAAGCACTCTTAAGCACTGAGCCATCTTTCTAGTTTTCTACTCTTATTTTAAAAGCCATTCCAGCTCCCAAGTAATTTTGATGCATAAAATGTGGCATGGTGGGTGCCTTTGTATCCAAGTCTTCAAGTGGTCTCCCTTCTTGACTTCATTGTAAATACTAAGCTACTCTGTGGAGTTTTATTGTTCCTTTGTTTCATTTTGCTTTATCTTTCCGAGTCATCCTGACATCAGTCACTCTAGGAAAGACATGGTTCAAACACAAGGTTTGGATACAGCTAGCACACTAGAATAGATTTCAAAGAACACACAATGATTTTACAGAAACACAGTTCAAGACGCTCTGATCTGGTCCCCACACAAGTGCCACAAAGGAGGAAGTTCCTAAATAAAGACTATTGATTTCATTATGCTGACCACACCATGCCTGTTTCTGTGTGTGTGTGTGTGTGTGTGTGTGTGTGTGTGCTGCATCAACTGAATGAACTTCCCACTGAGGACTAATTTCCATGGTCAAACTGTATAGAGGAATAATGTGTTTACAGCTAAAAATAAACACATATATTTTCAGTGATATTCAGTTTGCTTAATTCCTAGGTCTCAAGTTATCTTCTGAACTAAGTGAAGCATTCATAAATTATCTTCTCTAAAATAGTTATTAAAATAAATATAGAAAGGATCCATGAGTTTCACTGGTCATTAGGAATTCCCAGGGGACCTACATCATAAGAATCCACAGTACAAAATTAAATTGTGATGACAAAAGAGAGCATGCATTGATAGAATGCCAATATGCAGTTGAACTATAAACAATATTCAAAGACAAGTAAAGTGGCTCTCACAATCATATCAAACACGTATTTCACTTAATTTCACCTTCATAATACTAACAAAAAACATTTGCTCCTTCTAAGAGATAACATTCGATCAATTCTATGTGTGTGATGCTAGGTTACTCTTACTGGCAGAATTCAATAAGATGTAAGTAAACATTAATCCAGACATTTCAGTTACCATGGGCGTGCCAGTCCTTAAACTGTAACAAAATGCATGACAGAACATGTATTAGATATTATCACCAAGGAAAGCAGCTATATGGCAACCTAGGTGTTCTAAAGGCCAGTTTGAACCTAAGAATTATATACAAACATTTTATTCTTTGTGGGGTTTTTTTTGAGATTATATATTAATTACATTTCTCCCTTCTTTTTCCTCCCTCCAAACCCTCTCATATAACCCTCCCCCACTCTCCTTCAATTTCATGACCTCCTTTTTAATTTGCTGTTACTACAAATACATAAGGGTTTATGTATACAGATATATTCCTTAATATAACCTCATGGGTCCATATAATATTACTTTTGAATGTATGTTTTCAGAGCTGATTGGCACTGGACAACCAATTAGAGTGCTCTTCTCTGGGGAGGACCACCTCTCCCAAACCCAGTTTTCCTCAGTTGCTTGTCATTCTTTTGAAGGGTTGTATCCTTGTGGGCTTTTCCACATCTGGTTGGGCCTCACCCTTGTTCAGCTCATGTATGGGCAGTCTGGTTGGTAGGTGTTTACTGGGATAGTTGTTGATGTTACTAGGAGAGACAATCTCACAGCAAATTCCCTAATCCTCTGTCTCTTAAAATCTTTCCTCCCCCTCTTCTGTAATCTTGCCTGAGCCTTAGGTGTTTATAAGGAATAAAAGCAAGAATGCTTAACTTACATAATGAAAAAATCTGATAGTTAATCTTCTTTGAATAGATTTCAAATAGTATTATGAAGCTTATCGCATTAAATGTATGATTAGCAATATGTAAATTTCAAATGTCAAGGCATGGCAAAGAATCCATAGTATTTAGATGTACTTGAAACCATCTAGAAAATACAAGTTTTTTTTTTTCAGATAAGTTACTCAGGTGCTATCTTTCTCGGAAATAATACATTTTTAGAGTAATTATGGAACAAGTAATCATAGACTTAACAAAAGCTTCTAGGTGTAATGAAGTTTATTTGTAGAGCTTTGGAAATCATGCTGATGTTTGTTTCTGTTTCCTTTGATTTAATGAATATGTATGTATAAATAGAGTTCTATTTTAAAAGCAGTTGATAAAGACTTAGAGGGTAGTTATGGTGCCAGAAGAATAAGAACTTTAGTGTTAGGTAATTACTGTGAGTGTTTTGCCAAGCAGTTATGAACATGAATGGAAGGATTACATGAGCACAGACCTACACATCTAAATAAGGGAAAATAACTTTCATTATGCCATGGATTTGTAATTCATTATGTGCTAATTTCCACATGTACTTTAAAGTTTTGTTCTCAGGTCTCCATGAGAGATTCAACTATTGTAGTTGTTAAAACTCAATTCATTCTCATTATAGAATGTTTGATGTTGAGGGCTTAAATGCTTTGTAATATTGTATTTTTTAATATTAAATATATAAATATCAATATATTTATACAAATACATGGAAGAAATAAATGTTTAGTGTCTATTCACATTGAAATCTCAGATCTCTGCATATTAAACAATGTTAAATGTAGACAGAATTTGTAATGCAATTAAATACCATTTTTTGCAAGCCTATCTTCTACTTTTTAAAAATCCTAGTTTGTAAAAAGAAGCAGATTTTAAATTCTTATTTATAGGCCATAAATTATTGCCAATTATTTAATTTATTTATTGAAAAGAAGTTACCCAACACTGTACTGGCTAGGTCAAAAGAGTTCATGAATTTGACTAAATTTATTAGAGGAAAAGAAGATAGTTAATAGAAATTTATTCTACTGTCACAAATTCATTTTTATCTTCTCTATTTCCTTTGTAACTTTTTGGACTTTAACATCTATTTCTCTTCTAGCTCAGCCATTAAAGTTTATGGAGGTCAGAATAGAGATATTATATATCATCAAGCCCTGTCTTCTAAGCCTTGTAATGTTCTGCTCTCATTTTGTCAATGATAGGAAGTAATTAATTATGAATGCCATCATCATATAATTGCAATGGAAAGTTATCCTGAATCTCTGTATATTTTAAATGACTTCTTCAATCAGACCTGGGAATCCTTTCAGCAAAGCAGAAAAAAATAAAACATTTTCATATTACGTTTAGTTAGAATTTGGAGGAAATACATTTACAAATGAATATTAATATCTGGCTATGTTATGTCTCTTCAAATAAACATGCACAAGTGAAAGAGACATGACTGATATATCCAAAACACCCACATGCCTACTTAGATGTAAGTCTTTTATGCCTTACATTCAACATTCATTATACAGCTGAAGATTAAACAATTTTAAAGACAATCTTAGCATTTCAATTTTTCACTTTAGGTAATTGAGAATCTAGAGACATATACTCATCAGGACAAACTTATAGTACATATTCTCAGCCAGGAGACACAGATTATTAAAAGTCTATCCCTCTGGCAATACAGAATATCACTGGATTAGGACTTTCTAAGTAATGTAAATATATGTGACTTCATCACCCCTCATCTTCTATATTCTTGTATGAGAATGGAACCTCATCCCAGTTGGTGTCTAAATCCCTGTTTCCTTGTCTGGCTTCTCATTACTTTCTATTAGATTTCTTCTTCCATCATTCTTCATTCTCCCTATATTTTCTCTCTTTAAGCAATGCAGATAGCCTCCATCATTAGAATGCCATCTCTGAGTCCCTCAATCCTATTAGTAAGTTCCTAACCCAGTAAACCAACATTCTAGATTAAAGATATTTTATTCTCAATGGTGTCCATTAAGACACATTTCTGAAGCCGAAAAGGAGCTCACTGGCTCTTTCAGAAACCTCAGGCATTTTTCATAGTTCACATACTCTTGCACAATGTTGATCCTACTTAGACATTTCTAACAGCTCCATTCTCATAATGTGTTTTTAAACTCTCCATATTCTTATGCTTATTAATTTATTTTCATACATGCTTATTCATTAGATTTGCCATCACAGAAATTGATACTGTTTTCTAGGTATTTTAGATAGGACTAATGAAAATTTAAATAGAAATAAAATAGACCTAGGAGAAATGTTGATTGAGTTTGCAAATACTACTTGATGAAAATTTAGGACTGAAAAGTAGTTTAACCTTGGAAACTAAGAAATAGATAGTAAATAACAATTCTCCCAGAATTGGAACCTTGGATTCTTACGTCACTATGTGCGAACTAAGGACAAGTAGTGCTTTCTGCCTCCACTTCTTTTGTCTTCCAATTGCTGTTTATTCTCTCTCAAACCTGTAGGTGATCAGCTCTGCCCCTCAAATCCTTGGCTTCTACTTTGATGCTGACTCTTTGCATGAGAATTCCTTGACTCCCTTTATCATTTCTGTGAACATGAACATTGAGTTTTAATGAATCTTCTAGAAGATCTTAATCCTCACTCTCAGGTGTGTTCACATCATGCCTCTCTGTCCACCACCATGTCACAATCTCCAAAACCAATTCTGCTCTACCTAGATTCTTACCTTGATTTTTTTTCTTTGCATTATAATTTTATTAGTCCTTCCACATTGTTTCTAGTTATCTTAATCCAGAAAACCTTAAAAATGGCATTTTAGTTTCCTTTTCTTCATCGACCAAAAACAATCAGCTCATCTTTTATTTATCTTCTGCCTTCATAATCCTTCATCAGCTACAACAATTTATTTGACCAAGCCTAATTCTCCCTTTTTATTAGTTTGGGGTTTTTTCTGTTGTTTTTTTTTTTTTTTGGTTGGTTGAGCTGGGGGTTTTTGTTTTGTTTTTGTTTTTTTTTTTTGTTTTTCTTTTTTTTTCTTAAGAGCCTCATGAAGCTCAGGCTAATTTCCGGCTTGCTACATAGTTGAGGTTGGCCTTGATTTCTGGTTCCTTCTATTTTTATCTCCAAAGCCTGTAATTACAGTGGTGCACAACCATGCCCAGTCTCATCACTGATTTTCTCCACATACTGTATCATTTGTCACTGGCACACATGGTCTTTACTGTGAGATGTGTTGTGGAGTTGTGTTACCCAGAGGTTCTGACAATTTCCCATCCTATATTGCCATACAAGGTATCAATATTTTAACCAAATGTAGTCATCTGTCATCCTCCATTTCATATACATATTCTTTGATTTACTCCTTTGCTAATCTGCCCACCCCAATGACCCTTTGCACATCGCCTTATTAAAGTCATTCATAAAGGACTCTGCTTATCACTGAGGTACTTCTTTTTATCCTAAGGAACATTCTTTCTTTTCCTGTACCCATCATATTTATTTATACCTGTCAAACACTGCTTCTTGCTTTCTGATTTATATTGCACTAATTTGTATAGTTTCCCCATCATCCCATTTTTTAGATTGTAAACCTATTGAGAAAAGGGCCATCAAGTGTAGAGTTCATTAAATAGGAGCACTTCATAAATACTTGATAAACTGTGTTAACCAAACAGAACTTCAGCAGTAATCAAAATAATTTATTAAAATAACTCCTAAAAGACACAATTGTTTTCTAATTTTTTAACAGATTAAGAAAAGAGATTGAGAACAATAAAAATGAGTATCATTCCACTGCCTCAATAGAAGCATGCCTATAATGGGTAAGTAAACACACAGGAATTAGTGAAGTACTTCTAAGGCACCAAGGAAAATCCAACCATATTGCTATAGTTTTTTTATCACATACTAGAGAGGCTCTGAATAATTAAAGTGGTTTAAGAAGAGCCTGCCTTATCCCCAAGTATGAATTATAAAAAGAAGAAAACTTGGTAAATGCCAGCAGTGAGGTCTACAGCAGAAAACTAATTAGACTAGCTTACCTTATAACTGAGATAACCAAGGAGTATTGTTTCAAATAGACTGATCAATGCCACTGAGACCTAAAAACAAATTGTAACCTAATGAGAAAATGCAAAGTAAATAAAATATGTTTTCACAATGTGCTAGTAACTGTAAACAAGTAAGTGAGAATGTATACATAGCTGCTTATGATATATATACACATGATATATACATATATATACATATATACACATGATATGAGTGGTACTATTACTTAAATTTCAATCAGCAGGTGAAGAGATGCTATACTATACTACCTCATGTATTACATCTTAGGTTTTATAATTTCACATTTTTTTCTTTTTTCTTTTTTTTTTTGAGACAGGATATTTTGAGATTACATAACAATTCTATGACCAATTGTGCTTTTCTGGTTGGAAATGCTGGTTTTGTGCCATTTGAGACAAGGGGCTTTCTCTACTTGCTCTGAAGCATATGCAATTGTTACTGTTGTTTCAGGATACATTGAAGCAGAGAAATAGAGAAATTTTTCTTCAGTGATGCTTCATTTATTACATAAGCGAACTAATTACAAGTGTTTTCCCTTTGTGATGCTGAGGAATTGAAGCCCAGATCTCTCACATTCTAAACAAGTGTTCTCCACAGAAATACATATCCTGTCTTCTCATTAGTGTGAAATGGAGAGTAGAATGAAATATGGAAGCACAAACAGGAAATTATTCAAATAACAACTATACTTCTTGCTAACTAAGGTTTAAGACACTTTATAATCAGAAATGATGTTTATTGGGGTTTTAAAGTTGTTTTCTACTAAAATGAAACTTTTGAATTTATGTGAACAGCAAAGTTTAGCACAAAGAAAACAGATGAATGTCCAGCAGTCCAAGTAAAAATCTATCCAAGCATTCATGCAGCTAGTCATATTTATAATGGGAAGCTAAGAATACTTTTATTTTCTCCACAAATCTTCTATCATGATTATCTATGCTATTTTCTAATAGCATATTGCTACATGAGTTCTAGAAAATTCTAACATGCTATGTTATGTACTACTCAGAATAAAATTTAAGTAAAAGCAATTTTAGGAAACTATAGGACTTTTTGAAATATTAATTTATTCTAAATTTTTATTAAAGAATGATAGAGGATTTACATGAGAGACCATAAGACTATATTTTAGTGAATATCTAATATTGAGGAGGTATTTGGGAAGGATTATTTGTATACCAATTGACATTGCAACAGTAGTCAGTGTAAATCAATGTAATTAAAGTCACTTAACTGAAGTGTACACAGAAATTTTTAGTTGTAGGCATAATCACACTACATTTTCAAAATCACTCACTACCATACATTATGTGAAAAGAATCAGTATGGCTTTTTAGACAGTCAAACTCCTGGTCTAAATAGAACTACTAAAAGTGAACTCAGGGAAAATGAATCATAAAGTGTTTTTCCTGCAACTGCCAAGTCTTCTTTGTGTTAGTGATCCTGTCTTCCGTTTAATTTGCACTTTTAAGAACTAACATAAAGTTAAAAAAAATGATCTATAGCACATAAATATAAGGAGATGTGACAGGACCTTATAAAAACAATCATGTTCACCAAGACTAATAGAAACAAGAATTAAGGCTAGGTGACTGACGCCAAGAAACCCAGGTCTATAATTCAGACATACTTTCCTCTTGTCTATTGTCTTACTTTCTTAAGACTTCATTGGCCTTCTAAGCTTATACATTCATTTATTTAGATTCTTCCATGTTTCTCTAGAAAAAAAGTACCCACAATTGTGGTGCTTGACTGATCTGAAAGGAGTTACATAAATGAGTCATGGAAAGTAGATTGGGGGACATGCAGGGTTGAGACATTTCTTGGCATTTTGTTTATTTACCTATTTTAATTTTCCAGCACTCTCTCTAATCCAAATGGCAAGGAAAAATCTTATCTTGAAAGTTAGAATGCAAGGCTCAGGAAAACAAGAAGAAATAAGTCAAAATGTGAGCCTATCATGTGCATTAAGGTTAGCCATAAAGGCAAACTCAACTTGAACATCAACAGTTCACTTCCCAATTGGGTTTCTCTGTGAAATATTAATGATTCAGAAATAGAAGAATAAAATAGAATTGTACATAACCTGTAAGCCCCATAAAGGTAGACTTCTGTTAACCCAAAATATGTGAGACCTACGGAAAGAAAAATTAAAATGTCAGTTTTTTAATGTGAAAAATCCATTTATTATAAAAATTTGATTATACTTGAAAGTTTAACAATAGCAATTAGCATATAAAAACAACAAATATAGAAATAGCATGAGAGTAATAACATGGATTCAGTGTCTTAACTAATATCCATTTCTACTCCAATAAAAACACATCACATTTTAATTTACTTTTTCATTGCTGTTCATAGTAAATGGAAAATAAAACAAACTATTATTTAGAATGATATGGAAGGACAGGAACACCTCAAAATCTTTGCTCCATTATCCACTAAAAAGTCATTAAAGGCTCCTCTACAAATGCAAAGACTTTGTTTTAAAAGTATTTGTATTTGAATAATACATAATGAACAACATAAATAATCAGAATAAAGTCAGTAACTAAAAGTTGAGAGTACATTAATAGTTTATATTTGCATTTCTACAGAATATATTTAACACAAATAAAAATCAAGTTGACTGAGGTCAATATAGACTATATGTAAGATGATGTCCTTTTGTGAAATAATTGTCCATAGGAGTCTTCTTTAACTCTTACTTTACTCTTTCTGAAATTAACAAAATATTTAAACTCTCTAATGAACACCACAACAGAGTTAATATACCACTAATTATACATGTAATTGATTGAATCGGGAGTCATTCAGAAAAATAAAATCTACTTAGGAAAAGATGAAAATTGTTACAATTTCATTTTTCATGAAACAAAAATGACCCTTCAATACAGTTAACACAACCTACTCTTTGAAGTTTTGAAAAGTGGAAAAATCTCATAAAGCATTAAATGCATTTCCAAACACTGGAATTTTCTTTTCATAGTATGTAGAATAATAAGAGAGCCATAAACTCTTCCAATTTTGTTTACTTTAAAAAGCTTAAGGGACCACAGAAAGACACTATGCTGAACATTACTATACAGTACTCTAGAGTTTCACAATCTGCCTGGCTAAATGACATCTTCAATTACTCCAACCCAAACTTGGGATTTCCCCTCAAAGTCTGTTGTCCGTTTTAACACTGCAGATTTCAGAAAGTGGCTTGGAGTCCATTGCGTCTGCTCACAGACACTCTTCTCTGCATGCTTGACCCATTAGTCAGTAAACCACTTCAATACTACCCACCAAGTTCATATACCATCCATGTACTTTAATCTTCACCACACGGACACCTTCATCTAAGCACCTCCCAAAGTGGGCATGGTAACCCAGTATGAGGTTTTCAATTTGGCCCTTTGAGAGCTTACTAATTTTTAAAACCTACCAAAATCAATTCATTTGCCATGTATGATTTTTGAATTGCAATTGCAGTAATATTTATTAGAAGAAATTTTGCATCAGATCCCTCTACCATATGTTGTACCTTTTGAAAATAAAGATTAAACTGTCACATGTATGCAGAGTGCCTAGGTCAGTCCTCTGCAGGCTCCCTGGTTGTTGGGTCAGTGTCTGTGAGCCCCTATGAGCCCAGGTTAGTTGATTCTGTGGGTTTTTCTGGTGGGGTCTTTGGCCCGTCTGGCTCCTACAATCCTTTTTCCCTGAGCTGTGCCTGTTGTTTGGCTGTGAGTCTGCATCTGTTTCCATCAGTTGCTGGATGAAGCCTCTAGATGACAACTGGGCTGGGCACCAATCCTAGCACATCCCATAGGCAGGACAGACTGGAGATGGAAGGTTATAAGGCTGGGTAGGTTTCCCACTCCCTCCACTTCCTTTCCTGCAGTTCCTAGCAGTGGGAGCAGGGTTTGTCTCTGACTCTGTGACTAGCTTTTGGGACCATGCTCCTCATACTGGGTTGCCTTGCCCAGCCTTACATGAGGAGGTGCTTAGTCTTACTGAAACTTGATGTACCTTGTTTTAAGGAAGAGTGGATTGGAGGGTGGGGACAGAGTGGGGGTGGGGAGGAGGGGCTGGGAGGAGAGGATGGAGGGAAAACTGCAGCCAGGGAAAGAGTACAAGATAAGCTCAAAGGACTCCTCCTATTTCTTAAAATTACTGATTGTTACGGGTCTGTACTATGTGGTACCTAAACCAGGCTAGTGAATTAAAAACTCCCCAACCCACAACATACAAAAGAAACTGAGCACTTGTTAGGCCGACACTGCTAGGCCATACATAATTTAGTACTGACCAGAATATAGAAGCAACTAACCACCACCATGTGCTTCCTGACTTGATTCTGCCATTTATTACTACTACCGTTACTAACAATAACGCTAATACTAATACTAACAACCATAATCACTTGAACATTTTCAAAAGTCAAAACAAAGGTGTGTATTTAGATAAAATTGAGATGTAAACTTCTACAGGTCCTGAGTAAACACAGCTCGTCCTCTAATGTGGCCCATAAACACACAGAGCAGTCTTTTGCACTACAACCTTGAAATCCTTAACAATATACTACATGTACCAACATTTCCAGTACCCATGGTCAAACATTCACAGTAAAATTATTCTCCTGTCTTTCTGTTTATTCACACTGCAATAGTTTCATATCAATTTCATTCCCGAGAGAAGCTTAAAAATAAAGCAAAGCAGCTCAAAATATCTGTGTCCTTATCAGGTCAGAACTATAATTAAATAAATCTCTTCGATGAATTAGTCTCATTATTTTAAAATAGAGCCTGTACCCATAAAGGCCACTTCTGTTTTTCATTAACCAAGACTGCATTGACAATAGAACTAAACAAAACAGCGTACTCAAATTGGAGACATAAGTTAGTTTATTATGGTTTTTAATTACAGTAATCTAGTTTTTCAAATGTATATCCTCTGTAATTATGACGGAATATTCTTAGTAATATTACACAGAAGTTAATTGTAGGAAACTTTGTTCTCTTAATGTTTCCAAATAATATAATTTTATTCTGCTATCACTCACCAATGTTTTTTTTCTTTTGGGAGCATCCTTCACAGACCATTTCAGAATTTTCAGGTCTCTCTAATGTATGTTCTACTAGTAAATCACCAAGTTTTAAAAACAACTTTAGTATTTTATAGAAGGATTTTTTAGGGGGACCCTTTTTAATGACACAAAGATAGAAGCATGTATTAAACTCAGTATACACTGACATCTCTAGATATTGGTCCTCAATAACCTTCCATGGAAAAGCATTAGTAAAATCTGTGGGCATAATTCTATTAACAGAGAATTCTATTAAGAGAGCCTCCCAAGACCTATGATAAGTCTGAAAGAAAGCTACAAGACAACATTGCTCTTGACCTCAGCAAACTTCTAGATAAGACAGAGAAATAAATGGGAAATTTAAGAGCAATGCATTAGGGAGTCTAAGAGAAATACCTGAAGTTGTGCAGACAGGACGACCTAAGCCTCCCGAACCAGTGTAGAACTAGACCACAGGGAACAATGCCAAGTAAGGACGTCATATTTCAATATTAGCCAAAGAGTTGATATCCTGGAGGGTCCAGGATCGCAAAAAGAAGTTTAAATGGATGAATTTTGAGTGGCAGATAGGGAAAACACCTTTCTCAGAAGCCTCAACATAAAGAGGGCAAAGAATGTCCTAGTGATTTTAAGGAGGCCACTAGAGTTGGAAGCTAATGAAGTGTCATAAGCAAGAGTTAGAACATAAAGCTATGTCATTAATATGTCTGTTCAATCCCTTATTTAGAAAATGACTACCGTTCAGTGTGTCCACCTGGGATTCAGCCAATGACCGACCTATGACTGACTATATTAATGTTCACAGAAACTCAGGAAGAAAAGCGAACAAGAAAAATATGTACGTTATGTAAAAGAGACAAAGTACTAGAGAAAAATAAGCAAATGTTTCTGGGAATCTTATAGGGAGTGCTAAGAGTGGTCCCAACAGCCAAAGCCTATGTGAAGTCTCTGAGCTGGACATGTGCCTCCTATGACCTAAGACTAGAAATAAGGTCTAGGGAAAAGTGGCAGAGGACCAGTAGCCACAGGATAAGCTACAGGGAAAGGAGGTTATAATGCAGGCACGCTGTCATTCAAAGCAGATGAATAGGAACTAGGCTTACACTTTAGTGCAATAATGACTCTCCTGTGGAGAATAATCCAAAAGGGAACATACATAGCAAGACTGAGTTCCAGGCTACTGAAGCAGTCCTGAAGAACATACATGGCCTGCATCAAGGTAACACATTGAAAAGCAGTTGAAAGCAGGGTAGATATTGAATGTATGAACAGCAAAATGTTCTCAGTGGTTTTCATCTGCTACAAACAAAATTGGGAGCTAAGGGGAACTGCAAAAACGTTGGGCTGATCCGCTGTTCAGCTGGAATTATCACCAGCAATGGAGAAGGCTGTGACTGGGCAGGATTTTAAGAATGTTGTTCTTCATTGTGAAAGGGAAGAAGAGTGCAGAAGCTGGTTGGAATATGGTGAGCTTAGAATGCATTCTGGACAGCCAAGTGGAGAATCTGTGTGTAGAATGCACTTGGAATACAGGGGAAAAGCAGGTACCCCATGGTCACTGGAAAATAGGCGTAATGAGATTGGTCATGAAGGTCCCACGGCAGAAATAGCAAATATGAGCAAGCCGCTGATTCTGATTTAAGAATTCTATGGTAAAAATTAACTGCCTACTAAAGGAAATAACATATACCATGAAGTGAATCTCACGCTAGAAAATAGCAGGATTCCTCCAAACCACTTTTACACAGGCAGATTCCTACAGAAAACTGAATGTTCCAATGAGCCTCTCACTAACCTAACTTACAGTAACATGACTGAGATAGGCCAAGGATTCATGAAAGTGACTCACCATGATTCAATTTCATAAGTAATTATCACACATACCATTGCAGTAGCCAAACTTGACTAATTCACTTGCTAATCCTCACCTGATATCCAAACCCTTAAATAAACTCAAAATTACAGTCACTTTCTAAACAAGCTAGATTATCAAATTTATATATATATATATA
>CABHPQ010126073.1:0-13381 GCA_902168405.1 Peromyscus aztecus | reverse complement strand
CCTCTGGACCTACTCTAAACTCTGCACATTTGGCAGAAGTCTTGGGAACAAAAAAGACACAATAGAATAATAAGCAATTGATTAATATTGCATTTAATATGTACAGTTGTCATCCATACTCCTAAATTTTTCTGTGACTGTCTGTATTTGTGTGTGAGCAACAGGGCTCTCTTTTAACCCATGAGTAGCTTGTGGTCCCCTGCATCTTTTTTCCTTACTTACAACTAAACAAATCCTTCATGATTCATAAGTAATATTTTCGATCTAATAGTTATTTTTAACTTTTCCCCAATAAAGCTTACTTTTTCTCTTTGCTTCTATATTTCTTTTTACCTTGGTTGTTTTTCCTTGCTTAAATTCAGATCACAGTAACCAACAACATCATGTCAAAAATGGGTAACATTTTAGAATGAGAAATTAATTGAAATATATATTTAAATAATTGTGTCTTGGTGTTTAGTGAGTTTTAAAGAAAGGAAAGGTCTGAAAACATATCAGTGCTACATTAAGAGCAAAAGTAAATTTTTGTTTCAAGCAAAAACACTTGATTAATGTGGCATGAGAAAGAGAGAGGAGCAGGCATCAGTATGTGCACGTTAACTTCTAGAAAGTAAGAAACCTCTGGCCTTCACCCTGCTCTTAACCTCAGAAACTCTGTGATTGATGTGTTTCTTCACAACTGTGCTCACTGTCATATCTAATGCTCTATCAAGCCACACCAAGAGATGGAGCAGACAGATAGGAACAGGATCACCTCTCATGTCCCTCAGCGCTGCCACTTGCAAATCACAGCATGCCCTCAGCATGCTCCTCTCTCGGGGCAGGTTATTCCACTCAGAAATTATATTCAGTTTTTAATCTGGAGATAAGAAAACAGCAAATTCTGAGCCACTCCCAAGATGAGTCACTGATAAACAACATGGCCAGTATCAAGAATAGAGCAGAGAGAGAGAAAAGTGAAGATGACTATGTCCCGGTGCTGCCCAAATACTGTTCTGTGACAAAGAAAAGGGGGAAATTGCTAATTCATATCGCTTTAACATAAAATCATGCTTTAATGCTCTCAATGGTTGTGCCAGTCATCTGCATAATAGGAGATGGCTATTTTTGAGAAAACACTCATTATCTGCTATTTATCCCATGCCATGATTTCCTTTTGTAGTGCTCAGGACTGAACCCAGAACTTTGTGCATGATAAATATGTGCTCTATTCCTGAGTCACATCCCCTATCCATGTACCACAAACATGGTCTTTAAAAAGATCAATACATTCTGTAAAACTGCGAGTACAGTTTAGTACTCATTCATCTCCAAAGTAGCCTTTACCAGAATGGAGAGGAGGGTGAAGGGGGAGGGGCGATTAAACCTTTAAAAATGTTATCATCTCTTTTGGATGCTAGCCTACAGAAGATGAACTCTTACACAGATAATCCAGGAGACTGATTTTTCTAACGCCTGCACCCAAGAGACTCAAAGGAAAACATAAGTCATCTGTTGACCCCATGTGCACAGGTCTTGTACACAGAAACCTCTCTATTCATTCTTAAAGTCTACTGGCTACCTTCATGAAGGAAGTACTACCCTCTAGGAAGTAGAATGAAGAAAATTAAAGGCCCATTTTTAAAATAATTTTAAAACTTCAATTTTTTTTTTTTTTTGGAGCTGAGGATAGAACCCAGGGTCTTGCGCATGCTAGTCGAGTGCTCTACCACTGAGCTAAATCCCCAACCCCTCAACTTCAAATATTAAGAAGTAAAATAAATAAAACATTGGGAAACTACTCTGGCTGTCATCTGGCCCGTGGTGAATGTAGCCAGACTGTTTACTTACACAGGAGTCTTATATGAAGGTCAAAGATGTAACCAGAGCCTAAAGAAGTACAGAGGGGACCAGTAAAAATGAAATAACACAAACTCCAAACGCCTTTCTCACCCAATGAAGATCTTGTTGGAGGATATTCAAAATGATTATTTCAGTGGAAACAATTCAAGCTTAAGAAAAACCTAAGTGTAAAAAGCTTCCATAATGAACTCTGGAGTTCCTAATGGGAAAAGCCACATGGAGATAGGCTGCGGACTCCCCACAAGGAATATGGCCCAAGTCCTTCCAAACAGGCTTGCTGGCATGAGGCATGTGAAATTGAAACAGGTGTCCCCTGAATGGGCAGTCCTGTTGTCTGGAAACTATAAGGAACCTTTACATTAGCCCTGTTTCCCTCTGTCTAGATTCTGGACTCTAAAATATTCTCTTCTTTTCCAAGACCATCCTTTCCCTCTCAGAGTCTACAGTCTACCGCTTCCTTTTGTTTCTCTCGGGTCCACAATCTCCCTTTTCCTACGGACCAAGGATGTTTATTCTGTTAAACTGTACTTTCGTTTCAGTCCCACTGACATGCCTTCTTCTTCCTCCATCCTCTCTTTCTTTCCGTCCCATTTCTGGGCTAGGCCCCTTTGTGCCCTCTGGCCACCCCCTCGCTCTGTCACATCAGGCTGTGGCTGAGTTCGGAGCCCCTTCTTCTCTCACCCTGTACAGTCCTCACCTGCAAATCTCATTCCCTGCTCTCTTTCAATGCGACCTATGGTGCATCTGGGGAAGGTAGCTCATGCATGGGGTCAGGGATCGGGGAAGGGAGTCACGCTACCCAAGAAAATGAAGAATGTCTCAGGAAGAGTAGATTTAAAAAAAAAAATGTTTTAATGCAGAGTACCAACAGATGCAAAGCTTTAAAAGTCATATCCATAAAACACCATTGTCTGCATTTCAAACACACTGCCTTTATATGCTGCAGGTGCTCTTCGGGACCCAAGTGAAACCCAGCCATTTAAAGGATCACCAGCAATTCCATTTTTTTTAAACTTTTTTATTTCCCAAAAGGTTTTCAAATGATTCCTCTGTATAATTTACTAAAAGAAAGACAGATGCCAACCCCCCACCCAAATCTGAATACTTCTGTTAAGCTCCAACAAAAAAAGTAGTTTATCAAGTCCGCTCTTACTGGAGACACAATTTAACTAACCTATTGTGCATTTCATTTGTAAATAATTTATTACCGAATCCAAATGGCCACGCTTTCTAACGTGTCTAAATCAACAGGAGGCAGGACTCGGTGGAAGGGTTCAGCATTAGCTCAACTAAATTTTTGTCAGGAGTATATGAAAGGCATGGTTAATATTTAATTGAGCTTATAACACAGAAAGGCTCTGTCATGTACTTCATTGCAGTGATATACTAGGCTCAACTCTGTTCCTCTTTTGGTAAAGAGAAAAATGTTTAAATTTCACACAAATGAAGCACTGTCAGAAGCCAACGAAGTTTTAATATGCTCTGTGATCCCACCTTTAAAGGACAGAATGGCCATTTTTATGTGTATTGGGCAAGGACTAGACTGCTAGCCTCCTCCCACCTCCCACCCTCCAAGAACAATCCTTGCACAGGTTTCCATCTCGGATTCTCTCCACGACAGTTCAGGAGCCTGGAGAACAATAGGTGGGTTTCTTATGGTGCCTGATTGATGTTTCTGGGGTGTGAAAGTCTCTACTGGCAGATTAGGCTGATATTGCATATTCAAACACATACAATGATGTGTTTGTCATCGCCATTGACCTTTGTCTCTGCAGTTTCCTGACAACCTTCCATAGTTATTGACATTACAAATACCAGCAACCACGCACAGGGCAAAGTATAACCTTTCATTTACCTTCATGTCCCTCAAATGACTTGTGTGGGGAGTTTCAACAAAAGCGGCAAACAATGATACTGTTGATTTCTTCCCCCTTAACTTGCTAAAATGTTTTCCATTTTCCTCTTGTTCTCAGAAAATCATGCCAATAACTCTCTACAAAGGAAACGATTTCAAATGAATACAGGTAATTAGAAGTGTCAAGAAATCAGCAAAGTAGGGTGTCTGCCATCATTTCTGTGGAAAGAGTGCCAGATTCTCTTTCAAAAAGGTCTTTGTCATTTTTTTAATAGAAGGTAATTAATGTAGACTACAGTAGAATGCGCAGGATCCCAGTCGCTTGTCTTTCTTGCCACAGAAATGGGACCATAAAGATGTTTTGATATCTAGAAACAATCTTCTGGGGTTATTTTAAAATGACTTTTAATTACAAAAGTAGTCTTTTACTCTTTTCATTGTAAAAGGGAAAAAAAGGATTTAGAAAGAACATATTTATTACAAGACAAAGGAAGGAAAGTTTTAAAGGAAAAACTCTCTGGAAAGTGAAGGAACGGGATTTGATTCAGCTGACAAGACTTGAGGTTGCTGTATACTAACCTATAATCTCAAATGCTTCCAAGATAAGAGAAACAATGTGCACCACTGTCCTACTGAATATAATTACACACTGTGATACCGTGGGCAATATGAGATTTTTTTTCTCCATGACCAAAGTTGAATTGATTATTTGACTCTATTGAAGTGCCCCCTCACCTTAGGCAGGTGTTGTAGCTCAGTGGGAAAACTACATCCCTCAGTCTGCACTAGGCCTTGGGTTCAATCCCAGCAGGGGTTGGATAGCACCCCTCCATGAGATCATGTTTAGAATCATTCCCATTCTTAGAGATGAGGGTGAAATTGAAGTTAATTCTAAGTTTGCCCACAGGCCATCCTGTGCTGTTGTGTGATGTGGGGTGGGAATGAGCCTTCTCAGGGAATCACATGTACCTATGTGTGCAGTCATTCTCACTTTATCCTTTTGAACACAGCATTTGAACTTTCATTAGACATTTTCCTGTTCTAGGAGAATACACAAGATCTTAGTCACAAGTACAGCCTAAAACCTTGATTATGAAGTTACAGAAATACTGATTAACTTAGGTTCACTATAAAGTACACCTATCCCTATAACCACAGGGTGAGTCAAGCGTACTCCAGCACATTTCCCAGTTTCTTGAGACATGGTCTCATTTTAAATACAGGCATGTAAATAAGGACCCAGTAAGCAGGATCCTTATCATTTCTTCCTAGAAATAAGATAGACCGGGGAAAATAAATCCAAACTCTTCTAATAAATCTTTGTTGGCACAACAAATTAAATAAGATTCTGTTTTCCTTCTTAACCCACTATCTTGAGATAATCATCCTTTGTGGGATCCATTCCACTCATCAGACAAATAAAAATATAAAAATTTTAATTAATATGTTAATCACATTACACCATTTTCCAGTATATACTGGGAAAATCAGAATTTAATGTATTTTAACTGGTGAATCAGACAATCAAATCAAATTTTCAGAAATAATGAATCTGGCAATTTTAGAGAAAAAAATTACTGTATTACCCACTAGCATGATCTTTAGTGGTGGGTGTTAAAATAATGCTTAAAATCTAAAACATTTATCTTTAATATTTTACCTTCTGGTTGTGATACTGCAAAGTGTCACTGAATCATTTGTAATAGATATACTTCCAAAAGGTAAGTAACGTACCAAAATAGCAATTTGGTCAGATTGATTCAGGTACAAGCAAGGTTCAATGTGATGGATCCAATATTAGATTGTGTCGGGGATAAAATTATCAGAGGCTGTTTAATGATAGAAGAGAATAAATTAGACATTGGAAACTGAAGTGAATGAACTTACAGTATTATGTAAGAAACAAGAGCATGAGCGTGGGATAAAGTCAGGTAAAAGGAAGGAGACGGCACTGGTAGGAACAGTGTGTAAGGAGCACATCAGTGTCAGTCAGACTCAGAATCAGGCAACGTTGCTTTCTCTACCACAGAACTCTTGTTCCTTTAGCTGCAGAACAAAGGTGGTCAAGAGAATAAGCCGTCTGTGGCAGGCCTGAGCAGGTTGTGTTGTTGCCTTGCCTCTCAAATTACGTCGTCTCTACTAAGATCAAGCCTGCCTTTTCAGAGCTTAAGATACAAACCTTACCTAGAGGCAAAGGACGTTAGAGTAACTTGGCCCTGCATGTTCCAACCAGAATGGCAGGTGGCTGCTCTGCATCATCCCCCTTGCTTCCTTTCTTATTTGAGAGAGAATAACTGCATTAGGGTACAGAGCATTACTCTTCCGTGAAAAATGAATATAAGCCATGTCTGCTGTTGATTTTCAAGTTTTATTATGTTTTATCTTAAAGAAAAAGATGTCCTTATTGATTAATCACTGTCAAGAGTAATAGAAAAACATTAACAATGCTCAAACACGAGATTACTGGACACACTTTATTGTACACATGAAAAGTCTAGACATGGCCATTCAAAGTAAACAGCCAGTAAAAGCCAGTGATCTCACCTTTTGCAAGAAACATTCATGCTTCAAGCATCTTTGTTCTCCATCCCCAAGATAGATCTACACAGACTAACTGAAATAACACCCTTTACAGCAACTGGTTTTCCAGGCATATCTACAGAAAAATCCTTTTTTTAACTGGCTTGTGACCATATACCATATTCCTACTCATGCCTTTACCCAGTATATTAGTTTATTGAAACACTTTGGCTTGTTCTATAAGACCCACATATATCTTCTCATGACTACATAATTACAGATGAAATCTACACTTAACTTTCCTACTCATTTCATTATATCTTCCTAATTTGAAACTGCAAACATGCATTTGTCCTTCAGGTGAGCAAAATCAAAGGTGCGGAATCATCAGACCCACTTCTGCACCCTCTCTACCCTTTCTCTTCATGGAAGTAGAATGTGTCAGTTGACTAGGGTTTGTCATGCCATTAATTCTAACTCATGATAGAATATTATTTTTTCAACTTGTACATCTGGCATGTACTTTAGAGTACATGTGTGCTTGGAGCAGGGTATAGGTCATAAAATCAGAAAGGGGTGATGAAAGAGAAAGAAAGGTCTTGAGAGAATCGGGGAGAGGAATAAAGAAATTAACAGAATGAATGTGAGGAACAAGAGAATGAATAAAGGCAGGAGCTGTGTGGGGGATAGAGAGAGAACCAACAGAGGGTACAGGAGAGTGGGGGAAGGGAAGAGGATCAACAAAAACGAATTACATACGAAAAATTCCATAATGAAACCCATTACTTCAATTTTTTTTTTTTTTTTTTTGGTTTTTCGAGACAGGGTTTCTCTGTGTAGCTTTGCGCCTTTCCTGGAACTTGCTTTGGAGACCAGGCTGGCCTCGAACTCACAGAGATCCACCTGCCTCTGCCTCCCGAGTGCTGGGATTAAAGGCGTGCACCACCACCGCCCGGCAAAGAAGCATTTGTCATACATCTCAGTTTTCAGAGACTTTTTTTTTTTTTTTTGAGACAGGGTTTCTCTGTGTAGTTCTGCGCCTTTCCTGGAACTCCCTCTGTAGTCCAGGCTGGCCTTGAACTCACAGAGATCCGCCTGCCTCTGCCTCCCAAGTGCTGGGATTAAAGGTGTGCGCCACCACTGCCCAGCAGAAGAGGGCACCAGATCTTCTTAGAGGTGGTTGTGAGCCATCATGTGGTTGCTGGGAATTGAACTCAGGACCTTTGGAAGAGCAGCCAGTGCTCTTAACCTCTGAGCCATCTCTCCAGCCCCTCAAATTTTAATCTAAAAAATAACTTGAAATTACTAAAAGCTGAATACATAACTCTCCTTCAATAAATATCAATTTAAGTACTACTTTGGGGTAAACAATCAGTAACATATTTTACCATGCTTTACCACAGATATACCTGTACATCTACATTTATTACTGCATTGTTCACAGTAGCTAAGACATGAGACCACCCAGAGGCCCATCAACAGATGAATGAGAAAGGAAAATGTAGTACACAGTCACAATGGAGTTTTATTTGGTTGTAAAGAAAAATGAAATTATGACATATGCAGAAAATGAATGGCAGTAGAACTTGTGTCCAACAAAATATGACAGTCTCAGAAATACAAATATTGCATATTTTCACTCATATGCATAAAACATATTATATATACATAGTGTGAAAGTAGAAGACCAGAGAAGGTAATGAATGGAAAGGCAAAATATTATGTTATATATATGTATTATATATATATAACACAATTTCATGAAGCCAGAAGGGAAACTATTGGAGGTGCATATCCAGAAGAGTATTTAAAGGGAAATAAATATGAGCAAAATACAAGAAATACAATTTTATAGATATATGTTTACATATATGTCTAATAAAGCCTATTATTTTTATACTAAAAAACTCATTAAAATTTATAAACATAGCATCCATATTGTAGGTGTTTGGAATTCAACTTTATATATCCCCTCCAGCATCTAGCAAAGTAAAGTCAGGACAATCTATCAATATTAGAGAACAGCTAAAACCATATTGAACTGCAAGCAGTACTCATTACACATAACCCAGTGCCCCTTGTATGTACTCAATAAACTCCCCTTTCAGAAAAAAAACAAAAAACAAAAAAAAACCTGTTGATTACCAGTTTCTCCTGGACAACATTAAACAGTGAAGTAACTAATGGAGTCGGGAGACATTAATCTGGCCCTCTATAAAAACTTGAAGTGAAATTAGCAATAATGTTGGAAATTCTGTATCAGAGATGGTGCAGCTTCCTGAAATGTTTGTCCAACATGTTATTCAATCTCACTCCCAAATTCTTTTTACCAGTCTCCATACTAGCATTTTTACCTAGATACCCCTAAAGGTTTTCCTCCATCTGTCCCCTTTTGGGGCTCCATACTGCAACAGTGATGTTCTCCAAATATAAATCAAATGATGTTCTTCCTCTGCTCCAAAATCATCAAAGAGGTGAGCATTTCTCAGGCTTACCCAGCTTGCTTAAGTGATGTCATGTGCATGTCCATTTCTTTCCTAGGCCATTTCCCTGCTTTTACTAAACCCCAGCCACAGAGACTTTGAAAACGTTGATTCTTTATTCTTATTTCACTCTTGCCTTAGGCGGGTGCCTCAAAGGATAATGTTAGAGGAGCCACCTTAGGCTCTTGCTAAAAATGTAGGCTCTGGTTTGGGCTGGGATTGAAGATTCAGCACCTTCAGGAAGCTCTCAACTAGTGCCAGTGGAGCTCGGTTTATCCTTCTAACTTCAGCTGTAACATCACTCCTTTGGGGATGCTCTTGAGGATTCCAAGTCTAGGCTACTTTCTTTTGATATGTGCTCTCATAAATCTGCTCTTCTTTCCACATTCATCATAATAACCCAAATTTTAAACCTCAGACTCATAAAGGCTCAGTGACAATTTCCTCCCTATTATACACTCATAAAAACAAAGAACAATTTTGCTTATCACTGAATCCTCACTGACTAGTAAGATACTAGAACCATAAGAAATATTCCATAAGTTGTTGGAAAGATAACTCAATGGTTAAGCTTATAAAATGCTCTTGCAGAGGACCTGAGTTAAGTTCCCAGCACCCATATTGGGCAGTTCACAACTGCCTGCAACTCCAGTTCTTAGGGAATCTGATGCCTCTGGCCTCCATGGGTATATCTGCACTTACATGCACACACAAACACACACATAACTTTAAAACTAAAATAAAAAAAGAAGTATTAGATAAATAATTACTAAATGAATTAAGGCTAGAAGGGTGGCTTCATGTTGTAAATTATTAATATTTAGTATAATGGAGTGTTTGAAGCCTTCTGATGAAGTGGGAGTCATGAAACCCATCATTTTCTCTCCTTTTTTCCCCTTGTCCACTGGAAATTTTCCTAAATGTACCTTCTATTGTAATAAGTAACTTAACACTAATGTTTTAGTTTTCAATTATAATAATCTACCTTTCATTTTTCTACCATGACTCTTTGTTGTATCTTATCTTTAACTCTCTTATCCATCGATGTTTCAGGAGAAAATATTCATAAGTAAGACACACCCAGTACACTTGCAGCTATTAGCTATAGATACAAGACATGGAATCTGTAATTCCAGAGTTGATATCTGAATCCTAACTCCTTGAATTAATATCAGTATGGCCTTGGAAAAGTAACTTTCACCCTCTGTTTAATGCAGTTGTGGAATTTAATTTAGATATATTTAGGAGTAATACTGGACCACAACACTGTAAAAATTCAAAAAGTTGCAATTATTTCTTATTATGTCTATTGTTAATGGATACAAACAGTTGATAAAACTTGCTTTCATATACAGTTGCCATTTATTACAGATTCAGAGTACTCCATCAGCTAAAACTCCTTAAACATGGTTCAAGGGAGTTCAAATTTGAAGAACACTATGAATGAATCTTAAAAAAAAAACTCTACAAAAATAGAATAATATTGACTTATATGCAAATCACACTTGACACTGTAACTGACTGATTTGCACAGTTGTAACGTCAGCCAGTGAAAGTGAAAGTCTACCTTTCAGCATAAAATCTACAGCTAATTACTACTTCAGTATTTTTGATCCCCCAATAATGTCCTAATAGTCAACATTAAATATCAAGCTACTGAGAAAAGGGTTTGAAATGCTGATAGTAAATTTTATAGCAGAATAAATGGAGTTGGGCAATTTATATTGAAGATACTTGTCCACCACTGGAGATGCAACAAAAGCATCCTCCAATGCAGAGATTGTGAGAGCTGCCTTCGGGGAAGCTTCTGTTCAGAGCATTCTCAGGGTGCTGTTTCCCCTTGTGCAAAAAGTACTTAAGCAGCTTCACTGCGCCTTAGAGTTAACTGATAATCAGTACAAAATGGAACATCGAAGCAAAATTTGGCATCTAAAAAGGAGGGGCCTTACTGCCTATAAGCAGGGGCTTGGTGAGCACTGTCTAGAAGGAAGCTATAAGGACAGCATAGAATGATAAAGGCCTCGAAAGAGTTCTAAGTAGGAAGGACCCCCTCACACAGCCCCTTGCACATCCAAGAGGAGACGCTTCAAAAGATGGGAGAGCACAAAAAGGGGGATAAATAAGAAAATATGCTTTCCCTATTAACACAAGTTAATCTCAACAGCCCAATGGAGTTTACTGTCCATTTCACTGAAGTTAGATTAGATGAAAAAGAAACAAATCATTTATAAGAAAAAGCTTGGAGTAGCCAGAATTTCTCTTGTAGGATTAAAGAGCTGTTACATTTTTCACTTGATGTTTTCAGTTTCATATCTGTTTCTCACAAGTCTTCTTTTAGGGAAGAGAAAATATTGATTTTAGTCAGAGATGTGTCAAACTTCAAACCAAAATTAAAATTCAGAGTAATCTAGGCCCATAAATAAAGAGGCCACAAAGCCTCCCCGCAACGAGGGACTAGAGCTGAGTCTTACTTACCTCCACGAAATGTGCCTTAACTCAGTAAGCCCTCAGGTGAGTTCAAGTCCTCTCTCTCTTGCTTTTTCCTTGCCCAGCAGAGCCTCTTCAGCCAACATTTGGTGGGATAACCAGGCTCTCCCTCAATTCAGTTTTGACATTTCCAGGCTGTGCACGAACCTGTTCTTCTAAAGCTCAATTCCATTCAAATCAGGAGAAGAGACAAGTTCTCTCTTACATGATGGGACAAGAAAAGCATGCATATTGCTTTTACAAATGTACAGATTCCTGCAAACCAGAAGAATTCTACACAAAAGAAAATTCTCCCACGAAAAGAGAAAAAAAGTCAGTTAATTTCTGGTGTAAAGAAAGTGACATTCCACCTCCCCACCCCCCCCCCCCACAAAAAAAAAATGTGCAAAGCTGTGGAAAAATAAAATGCAACATTTTAAGGGCTGAAGTGTAAGAAAACCCTCTGTCATGAAGACATCCAAATATCTTTTGAACTATTTACACCATATGCGTCCCAATAAGGCTCCTTTCTGATTAAATAATGACAAGTAAGTGGAACCAAAGAGGACTTCAAAGACCCTGGAATCTTTACACAGCTTTTTGTAATTTTGTAAGTGTGAAATTTAGCTATCATTATACAAATGTTCTAAAGCATAATTTTCTTGGTCTGTAAAATGTGTCTAGGAAAAAGATGCTGTACCCATAGTAAGCACTGGAGAAAGAGGGGCGAATAAATTAATAACAAATGAATGTTTAGGAAAGCAATGCTAATGGGATATGCATATCTTTTGAAACTTCAAGCGTAAACTGAATTACTGAAAAGGAGTATTTGTGAACCTACAGTGGAAAACTGCCTCGTTACGTTGAGAATTAACCCAGTATGCAACCATTTACAGTGCTGGCTAAACATATGTGGGGCGTGCAAAGAGGGGGAATGGGACAGTTGTTCAAAATCTCAATAGCTTGTAATGATGTGGGAAGATATTGCCAACAAAATGTTAAGTGTAAAAGGCTGGGGAAGCTGCTTACATAAGTAAAATAGGAGATCTTTCATATTAATATGAAACTATACCGGATTCAAATGGGCAAAGAACGCAATAGTAGGTGGGATTAGAAATGTTTTCTTTTGATTTCGGTGAAAATGAGCACATACGACTTCTAGGCACATGAATGTGTGTGTGTGTGTGTGTGTGTGTGTGTGTGTGTGTGTGTGTGTACATGCATATGTGTACTTCTGCATGTGGAGGCCAGAGGTCAACATCGAGTGTCCTCCTTGATTACTTTCCTCTTTTAAAACAAGGCTTCTCCCCAAATCTGGGGCTCACTGATTAACTATTCTGGCTGACCCATGAGCTCCAGGGACTTCTGCTTGTCTCCATCTCCTTAGGACTTTGCTTACAGATGTATA
This sequence comes from Peromyscus aztecus, assembly GCA_902168405.1. Taxonomy (NCBI): domain Eukaryota; kingdom Metazoa; phylum Chordata; class Mammalia; order Rodentia; family Cricetidae; genus Peromyscus; species Peromyscus aztecus. Next base: position 807 of record CABHPQ010126073.1, on the reverse strand, counting down.
CTTTTCTATTTTTTACAGGGATGCCAGACAGGTGAACTCAGGTCCTCATCCTTGCACACCGTCAGGGTGCCACAACATAATAATGTTATTTAAAATGTTTTAAATTCTCTAAGAAAAGAGAACTATTTTAAAAGAATTCTGTAGAATCCAATGAGTTGTCTGGACATTCAAGGGCTTCCAGGCAGACACCTCACCCCAAAAGACTTAAGAGGAGTGTTGGTTGACATCTGTATCAGATGCTAACCATGTTAATTGCCCCAAAAGAGGAAGAAGTAGATGGAGAGAACAAACTTGGTTTTTTGTTTGTTTGTTTGTTTGTTTTTAAATTAAGTCAGAGAAACAAATCCAAAACTCTAAGACCTTTTACATAACACAAAAACACTGCTTTTCTACTTTGTGGTAATATTCTAAAACCAGTCATCTAGATCCTTCACAGTGAGGCAGCAGGATCAACCTCACCATCATAGTTTCTTAGAAGCTGAGGGGAGTTGAAATGGGATGCTTGCCATGTTCAGGTCAGTGTCACCGTCAACAAATGCCTGAGTCTAGACAATCTTTTAGTAAATGTCCTGTAACTAACCTGGCAGCTAGGAGGTATGTTCTCTTTCACTGTCCTTAGGGAAACCAACACCTTAGTTTGATAAAAAGAAGGAAGGAAGGAAAAGAATAGGAGGAAGGCAGGAATTTGCCAAGGCTCTTGTTTATAGCAGGAAGAAAATTCAAACTGACTTGATTAGGAAAACAAAATTGAGATAGATACTGAATAGTCCAGTGGTAAAGCTGGCTCAGTGCACTTGATCCTTGTCT
>CABHPQ010126070.1:73917-88521 GCA_902168405.1 Peromyscus aztecus | reverse complement strand
AAAAAAAAACAAACAAAGCAAAGCATGATTGCAACCCAGTAAGCAACATCCCTCCATGGTTTCTGCCTTAGTTCCTCTGTCCAGGTTAATGCTTGATCTGCTTCAATTATGGCTTGTGACAGAAAACTATAAGCCAAATAAACCCTTTCCTCCATATTAGCAATAGAAAGCAAACTAAGCCATGACTATGAGCTTAATTTTATTTGTAGTTTTTTGATAACTTACATACAGGGAGTAATTTTAGAATTCATATCATTTGAACATGGTTTCTTAAATATTGTTCTGTTGTCTATATAGAATTTTATTTAACATATTTTGTTTATGAAGTGATGGCAGTAATTTATTCTATATGTCACCAAAATAACAAACATGAAAATAGTAAAAAGAAACACAAAGTTTAATAAACAAAACATTATGTGCATTAACAGTGAAAACCACACAGAACAAAGAAGCATAAATCCTCTAAGAAATTAACAGACCTACCTGCGCCATTTTCACATTCCAAGTCCTAGCTCCAGCTGTACAACTGCTGGCTCAAACTGAGAGAGGCTAGACTCATGCATCAGGCACATAACTAATAAAATAAGTGCTAATGCCCAGGGCACTTTGCAAAAACATTAACAGTTTGAAGGGCCAACACATTATGTGCTTTTTAAAACCCATTAGTCCTGCAGAAATGTTCTACAATGAGAATTACTAGGACACAGAACTAAAAAAAAATAAATAAAAACTTCAACTGCAAATTCAAAAACTTCAATGAAGACATGAATAAACATCTCAGTTAACTTAATGAAGATAAAAATAAATGTTTGAGTGTTGCCCAAGAAAACACAAACACATGCTGAATGAAGTAAGACAATTGAGAATTTAGTTTAGTAAAGAGATAAAAGTGCTTCAGAGAACTAAAGCTGGAATGAATACGTAATTGAGAAGCTCCATAACCCAGTGAAAAATTCAGAGGAAAGCCTCAATAATTCTTGAAGATAAAGTAGGGGGATTTGATCATTCTAGCAAGGAATATGAAGAAAAAAACGTTAAAAGAATATGCCAGAACTGTTAGAAACCATGAAAAGACCAAATATTCAGATTATGGTCAAAGAGGATTCCATATACTAGATCTTCAACAAGTTCATGAAAAAACTTACAATCTAAGGAAAGATGTATCTACACAGATACAAGAAGCACACTGAACAGCAGAAAGGATCAAAGGGAAACTACTACCCACAGCACATTATATCAGAAACAATAAATATACAAAACAAAGAGAATGCATTGAAAGTCTCAGAAGAAAAACTGCAAGTCACATATAAAGGAAAACCCATGAGAACAACAACTGAACTCTCATTGGAAAGTTTAAAAGCCCGAAGATGTAGGAGAAATGTCCTTCAAGTTCAAAAGGAACACATGATAATGCAGACTACTGTACCCAGCATAATTCTCTTCCATACTTTAGAAAGAGAGAAATCTTTCTATGATATAAACAGTATAAAAGCTTACTTGTCCATAAAATCAATGCTACAGAGAAAAATGAAGATAATACTTTTGACTGAAGAGCTGAATAAGCATAGCCAAGAGACTACAAAAAGAAAACAAACTCTTTTTTTCAAAAAGGAGATAACAGAAAATATGTATAACATTCCTACAATTAAAACTTAAGCATAAAATTAAAAGGAACAAAAGATTGAATAAACATTCATACAAAGAAGATTCACTGATAGCTGTAAATATTTAAAGATGTTCTATTGTGTAGGTTGTTGGAAAACAGATACTGAAATAAAGAAATAAGACTTTGCTTTATGGTAGCTATTATAATATATAAAAGATAAGAAATAACAAACAGTAGGTGGACTGTAGAGGAACTGGTACCCTAATGTACTATTGATGGAAACAGAAAATGATACTAGTGTAGAAAAATACACAGCCATGCCTATAAACATAATACAGATTTATCACATTAAGCTAAAATTCTGCCCTTTGATAAGAACTCCACAGCTCCATTCCATCTTCCTTTTTGCTTTTTTTGTTTGTTTGTTTTGTTTTTGACAAAATCTCACTATGGAGCTCTGGCTGGCCTGGAACTCACTGTGTCAACCAGCTTGCTGTGAAACACAAAGAGATCCACCTGTTGCTGCCTTCTAAGGGCTAGGATTAAAGGTGTTCAGCATCACACCCAACTAAAATTTTTTAAAGCAGGGATAAGCCTAGGTTCTATTTACATATTTTAAAGTAGCATAATTCAACAAACCAACTACAATAGCAACCACATATAAGAGAAACACCACTAGATTTATTCTGATAATGACCAGATGAATTAAATGGAGCCTGTAATATATTTTAAGTTTAGGAAGTTTAGATATATTTTATGTATTGCCTATTTGAGGTTCATAGAAAAAAAAGTCAGAGATAGAATCAGGAAGTCTATGGAGATTAAGAGAAATTTCCCTGTTTGCATGTAACCTTCCATGTTTACAGAGTTTTATTTGAGGAAGATAATATAGTTCTATTGACAATTGTGGTGATTCTTGCAAATTAATATAAATATAATTAATATATACAAAAACATACTTACAAGAAACCAATTTTTAACCTCATAGCTTTTGTATTAATTACTTTGAACTGTTTTCCCTTTGTTGATCATTTTATATTTTGTGTTTTTATTTATTCTTTGATATTTCATGCATTTGCTCCTGTTCTGTTTGTTTGGGTTCTGTTTGTTTGTTTGTTTGTTTGTTTGTTTTCTCAACTTGGCACAAGCTAGAGTCATTTGGGAAGAGGAAACTACAATTGAGAAATTTCTCCCACCAGATTAACCTGTGGACAAGCCTGTGGAGCATTATTTTTGATTGATGTTTGATGTGGGAGTATCCAACTCACTTTGGTTGTGTCAGTCATAGACTGGTGGTCCTGGATGGGATAAAACAACAGTTTTTCATGACTTCTTTAGTTCCTGCTCCCAGATCCCTGCTCCAACTTCTCTCAGTAACAATGTGACTCCAGAAAAATAAATGTGGTAGTAGTATAACATAAAATATTCAGACTTGAAAGTTAAAAAGGAATGTCATTTGTGAAAACTAGTATGAACCTGGAGGGGATTAAGTTAAAGGGAAAAGCATAGTAACAGAAATTTATGTATGAGATTATGTCATTTATATTTGGAATGGAGAAATGTTAAACTTGTAAATATTATACAAGTGATTACTTAAGTGTTGAAGGTGAGATTGGGAAAAATAAATAAGTAAATAATTAGCCAGTTATCTCTTTCTGATGTCCCAGATATTATTCTCAGACTGTTCTACACTGACAATAGCTTCTACACCGGTATAATAACTGAAATGGATGTGGTTTAATGCATGCATTGTATCTGTCCCACACAACTGAAAATGAAAGAAAGCAGTGATTATAAAAACTAAAGCTATGTAGGAAAATAATATTGAGGGGGAAAGGCCAAGAAATGATCATTGTTGGATCCTTGGTATTTTCCAGACTAACCACAAGATCAATTTCTACATTAAACCCAGTATTTAATTAATTTTCTTGTATTTCATTGCTGCAAGTATTCATAGTGTCTTTTGTTCTAAATGTGTCCCTTTACCAACAGTGGACTTTCCTAAAGACCCTCAGTTAAAAGAAATAGCATAAATTTCACTGAATTCTTTCTACAAAACTTTGGGTAGAAATTCTCAGCAGTCATAATAGGATAACCCTTAAAGATCTTATAGATGTGCTTATGACAATGTTACCTATAGAATAAGATGTGGCCACTTCCAGCAGCTTTTTCAATCCCTTTTATACAGGAAACCACATGAATGGGAATTTCATCTACCTCTGCTGAAATTGCTCTCATGTTGAAATCTGGTATTGATGCTGAGAGATATATCTCTGGGTGTACCTTGTTGCAACAAATCTAAGTTGTTATTGAAGCACTACTTTGAGTATTGCCCTCCCAGTTACTCTAGTCCTTTGTATTATGGCTACAAAGGAAATCAAACCAATATCATAAAATCCAATATGCCCTCATCAACATCATTTTCTTTCAGTCTTTCTATTTGCATTATGTAAAATGAGCAATGATGACAAGAACACAATTAAGATTAACTTTGTGGAAATGTGAGAGGTACATGGTGAAAATTTAAGTCAAACTTTTGCATAATAAAACATGAGAAAGGAATAAACATTTAAAAAATCCATCCAAAAGTATTTGGCAACAAATCACTGGATCTAAGTTTAATAATGCACATATGTTATGTATACATACACTATGAAACTCATATACTTTAAGACAGAAAGGCAATTTTATAAGGTCACATATTCTATATGCTAGAATAATATTCAATTTTCTTTGACAAATCAAAGGAAGTGACATAAACATTAAAAAATAATGACATCTGCATATATACTTAACTATAATTAATAAATTACTTCAATAAAAGTTTTAAAAAAGAATAGGAGCTAGGTGTGGAATTCCTCTAATGCCTGTACTTTGAAGATGATAGTCCAGAATTTCTGAGTTTCCTCAACTTGGCAATGCGTCAACTTTTGAGTTTTAACAAATTAATGGTGATGCTGATATGGGACATTGCATTTAAAAATAAATAAAAATTACCAGAGTATTCACTTACTTATTCATTTGTTTCTAATTATAGAAATAGTATTTAAATTAATTTAATTATTTTTTCTTCTGAGGATACATTCATTAAACTAAAGAAAGAAAAACATAGTGAACGTTTCCATACATAGTCTTAAAATTGATATTTCTCCTCTTGAAGAGGAATTTGAAATACTCCTAATTTACTCAGATCTCTGTTAGATGAAATAGGTGATAACTTGTCCCATGAAATTTGATAGTTAATATCCTGAACACATGTAGAGAACCCATATGGAGACTGGAGAGATGGCTCACTGATTAGGACTATTTGCTGCTCTTGCAGAGAGCCTGAGTTCATTTCTCATCTTCCACACTGGGAGGCCCACAATCATCTTTAACACTAGCTCCAGGTGGTTCAACACCTTCTTCTTTTTTATTTTATTTTATTTTATTTTAAATTTGTTTCCATTTATTGTAGCATGAATCTTAAAAGTTCTTATTAATAAAATCAAACCTGAGGTCAGTTATTGGAGTGAACACTGGAAGATCAGAGAGACAGAACAGGCCACAGCTAACCTCACCTGGCCAACTTCTCAGCTGGTCTTGTTTCCTCAGACTGGAAGCTTCTGTATCCTCATCCCAATGGCTCTCAGCTGAACTGCTGCTCGAAAGCCTGAAGCTTAACCAGCTAAAAGCTTCTAATTTCTGGTCCTCATGCCTTATATACCTTTCTGCTTTCTAACACAACTGCCTGGAATTAAAGGCTCGCATTCTGGGATTAAAGGCGTGTGTCACCATGCCTGGCCGTTTCCAATGTGGTCTTGAACTCACAGAGATCCAGAGGGATTTCTACCTCTGGAGTGCTAGGATTAAAGATGTGAGTGCCACCATTTTCTAGCCTTTGTATCTAGTGGCTCTTCTGTCTCTGACCCCAGATAAGTTTATTAGGGTGCACAGTATTTTGGGGAACACAATACCACCACAATTTATCTTTATTAAGAAATTTTCTACTCACTCTACATACCACCCACAGATCCCACCTCCTCCCTCCTCCCATCTTCCAGCACTCCCTCCCAAGCCACCCCGCATCCCCACATCCCCCAAACCTAGGTCTCTCATGGGGAGTCAGCAGAACCCGGTACACTGAGCCTAGGCAGGTCCAAGCCCCTTCCCACTGTACCAAGGCTGCGCAAGGCTCCACACCACAGACACCGGATTCCCAAAAGCCTGCCCGTGCACCAGGGACGGATCCTGATCCCCCTGCCTGAGTGCTCCCCAAAAAGTTTGAACCAAATAACCATCTTCCGTATCCAGAGGCCCTACTTCAGGACCATGGGGGCTTCACAGCCACTATTCTATAGTTCACGGGCCTCCAATAGTGTGGCCGGTCATCTCTACACTTCTTTCTAGCATGATCTTGACATTCCCAGCTTGCAAAATCCCTCCTCTCTCTCATTGATTGGATTCCTGGAGCTCAGCCTGGCGCCTGGCTGTGTATCTCTGCATCTGCCTCCATCAGTCACTGGACAAAGGCTCTATGATGACAGTTAGGGTATTTGGTAGACTGGTCACCAGAGTAGACCAGTCCAGGCACCCTCTGGACCACTGCCAGCAAACCAAGGTGGGGTCAACCTTGTGGAATCCTGAGGGCCTCCCCAGCACCCTGTCTTTTCCTATTCCCATGATGTACTCATCTATCATGGTATCTTCCTCCCTGACGTCCCACTCTGTCCCTGTTCCAGCTTGACCCTCCCATTCCCCTATGTTCTCATGCCCCACTCCTCGCCCTCTGCCACCACCACCCCCCCACACACAGTCTGCTCACATAGATCTCATCCACTTCTCCTTCACAGGGTCACCCATGTGTCCCTCCTAGGGTCTTTCCTGTTAGCTAGCCTCTCTGGAGTTGTGAGTGGCTGTCTGGCCATCCCTTCCCTCACATTTAGTATCCACTTATGAGTGAGTACATACTATGTTTGTCCTTCTGAGTCTGGGTTACCTCACTCAAGATGATATTTTCTAGTTCCATCCATTTGCCTGCAAATTTCATGATATCATTGTTTTTTACTACTGAGTAGTACTCCATTGTGTATATGTGCCACATTTTCTTTATTCATTCTTCAGTTGAGGGGCATCTAGGTTGTTTCCAGGTTCTTGCTACTATGAATAATGCTGATATGAACATAACTGAGCATATGTCCTTGTGGTAAGATTGAGCATTCCTTGGGTATATGCCCAAGAGTGGTATAACTGGGTCTAGAGGAAGACTTATTCCCAATTTTCTTAGAAACTGAAATAACTGATTTCCAGAGTGGCTGTACAAGTTTGCATTCCCACCAACAGTGGAGGAGTCAACACCCTCTTCTGACCTCTGCAGGTGCTGCTCATACATGTACTTATGCAAAAAATACACATACTTACAAATAATCTTTTTGAAATGAGGAAACATATGAATCAATGCCAACTATGTTTATTGATGAAAAAATATGAATACATGACACATTTTCATTTATAAATTTTAGACTTAAAAAAGTCTTAGAAACAAACTTGGGTAAAAATTTGTTTCAAAAAGCTTCAATGATTTAACAGTTTTTTGGAAGAATTATTTATGATTGTAAAAACTATTAATTTAAACAATACAATCTTTTATCTGAGAAAAACTATCCTGAACACTAAACTACTAACCTATCTGAAAGAATGCAGAAAACCTGCAAGGCCTGAGTAGGTTTAGTGTAATGTAAATATCACTAACTCTAAGTTATGAAACTTGGATTTAATTCTCTATTACTCTATATTATTAACTGTGCAAGCTGAAACAAATCAGTTGAATACTTAAAATATCAGCTTTTTATTTTACATAATTGAATGGGTAATATAATTAGTAACATTTACTGGAGAAACAGCATGCCTCAAGCAATCCATTTATCATAAATCAAATCCTCAGTTCTTAATAGTACAATATCAGTAATTTTAACATATATTGGACATTTTCAAAATATATCATCTTTATATATCTTCTCTTACAACTCACTGAGTGTTTTTTAACAAAATCAACAAAAATTTACTTTGCAAGCTTATTAAAGGTTTTAACTGTAGAGATTATTATTATATTTAAAGGGTATTTACAGGTTACATGACAGAAGACACATTTCCAACATAACTGGATTATATTGGAAATTATTGTAGAGTTTTAATATTACATAAACCTGTACTGAAATAATGCTGATGTTGTAGATAAGTTGTATAGAACAGGGCATTATCCACTTAAAAAAATCAATTCTGTGGATTCTAAGTTTCCCAGTGATTCCTTGTTAATCAGAAGAGACAAAAATGTTACATAATGCCAGCTGAATTATTAATACCCTTGGACCCAAAGTGTCTATGCTTATATTGCATTATCCAACCTTATACCCTTTAATCAATCCACCAGTGAGAATAATTAGTAATTTTAAATGTATATGAGTGTAAGCAGTAACCAAGAACATCTACTATACCAACTGAAATCATTGTTAGAGGATATGAAATTTGAAAGTATAATCATGATGATATAGTGTAACATAAATTTAAGAGGATTATTTCCAAATTCATCATCTTAACATAATGAGTTTTTCACAATGTATATGTTGAAGTTGTAATAATTGTGATTCTTAGTCTAATGAGAGCAACATGTCATTTATTTAAGGATACATTTTTCTATTTCTTCCTAAGACTCAGCACATATTGTATATACCATTCTAACTACACTTATTTAGTAGTTTCTTGAGGTTGTAATCATACAGAAAATAGAAACAATACCAAAAGTGGTAGCATAGAAATTAAAATCAAATAAATATGTTCTCTAGTCTCAACTTGTATATTTGTATTTCTCTTTGCCTCATTTGCTCCTTTTCATTGTAGATTTGTGTAAGAGTCATCACTAATAACCATGTGACACAGTAATACTAGGCTGTCTTCAACTCTCTTCTGCCAGTGACATTAATCCCAAACTCTTCAATTTAGTTTAAGGCTAACATTTTTATTTATTTATTTATTTATTTATTTATTTATTTATTTATTTATTTATTTATTTTGGGGTTTTTAGAGACAGGGCTTCTCTATGTAGCTTTGTGCCTTTCCTGGATCTCGCTCTGTAGACCAGGCTGGCCTCGAACTCACAGAGATCTGCCTTGCTCTGCCTCCCGAGTGCTGGGATTAAAGGCATGCACCACCACCGCCCGGCTAAGGCTAACATTTTTAGATAGCAGCAAAAAAAAAAAATCTTGAGTCTTTGCCAAATTATCACAAGAATATTCTATAGTCCAGATAATAATTTTCTTCTCCTCTAATATCTCTTGAACTAGATCACCTCAGACCACATTTCATTAGCCAGCCATGGTAGATTGTCATGTCCTGAGCAGTGAGTTATTAACTCTTAAGAGTCAGAGTCCTCATGAAAAATCCTCGGGCTAAAGCTGGTGTAGTCATTATTTATTATTCAAATGCTATCATAATACAATGTTTATATTTTATATCTTTGTAGAATTTATTTATTTGTCTAATCTTGGCATTCTTTTGTTCCTTAGGTCATAGGATACCACAGTGGCCCTGTACAAGGTAACTTTTCTAAGAAAGGGAGGTCCTGACTCCTCATTCTTTTATCTTCTTTCCACACTATTCTTTTTCCATTACCATAAATCCCTGTGTAAGGCAGAGGTAACTTCAGCAAATGTAACTTTGTTGCTGTGTATGCTACATAATTGTCTGAGTATATAGTAGGAAGAGGCTTTGTAATCTGATCTGTGGCTTGTGATCTGATTTAACCCACTGAATCTAGTTGACCTTTTAAAGTTTACTTCTTTTGATTGTCTCATTCCCGAGTAAATACAAGAGAAGATGTTTCAAGAATATCTCATAGCCTTATAAAGAGATCTTTGGATTTTTATGTGTGTCACAACCTCTAAGGAATAAGGAAGACCTTTAGGTAGAGAAGAATATCTCCCAAACTATGAGAGGAGTAGTATGCTGAGGACTTCCCTGGGGAAGCTTAGAAGGAGTACTCCTGGGAGAAGGCATAAATGAGTCATAGGAAAATTTCCAACAATCCAATATTCACAAGTAGTACAAATATTAAAATCTCCCCAAGCATGCAACGCATGTAGATCAAGACCAAAAGTGGCATGAGTTCAGCTTTGCTATGACAAAGAAAAACATTTCTTTGCCAAGCAGCTGTGCTTGATTTATGAATTTTGCCATTCCCATCAGATATGGCTGTGCCACATTTATGTCTTCTTTTGTGTGCAGGTGTTTCCATAGATAAATAGACCTATAGTGATATCATGACTACTCCCTCTGTGTCATATCTAGAAGACAGCATTTCATAGCAACAGCCCACCATTCTCTGGCAATTGTAGTCTTTCTGCTTCCTTTCTCATGATGTCTCCTTGGCCTTTGAAGGACTCATGTAGATTTCCCATTTAGGGATGAGAACTCAATAATCACTTATTCTCAGTACATTGACCAATAGTGAGTCTCTATATGAACCATTGCCCATTGGGGAAAAATGAAGAAGAAGGAGGAGGAGGAGGAGGAGGAGGAGGAGGAGGAGGAGGAGGAGGAAAAGGAGAAGGAGGAGAAGGAGAAGGAGAAGGAGGAGAAGATGAAGGAGGAGGAGGAGGAGGAGGAAAAGGAGAAGGAGACCAAGAAGAATGAGATCAAGAAGAAGAAGAAGAAGAAGAAGAAGAAGAAGAAGAACAACAACAACAACAACAACAACAACAACAACAATGACAACAAGAAGGACAAGAAGTAGAACAAGAAGAACAAGAAGAAGAACAAGGGCAAGAACAACAAGAACAAGAACAACAACAATAAAAACAAGAAAAAGAAAAAAGAACAAGAACAACAAGAACAAGAATCACAAGAACAAGAAGAAAAAGCCACAGCAGCAGCAGCAGCTCCTGTGGCCAAGGCTAAGAACAACAGTGTTCCGCAGTTATAAAGATTAATATTTAATTAATATTTAAAAGGTACTCTGAGCCAGGCGATGTTGGCACATGCCATTAATTCCACCACTCGGGAAGCAGAGCAAGGCGGATCTCTGTGAGTTTGAGGCCAGCCTGGTCTACAGGGCAAGATCCAAGACAGGTACCAAAACTACCCAGAGAAACCCTGTCTCAAACAAACAAACCACAACAACAACAACAAAAACCAAATAAAAGGTAGTCTGACTATGTGCCTACTTAGCATAATATGAGTAGCACATTGTATTTTACTTATGTTATGACCTCCCCAACTATTTTCTTGACTCTAGACAATAGGGAGATGTTTACAATATAGAATTCAATCCTGGATCAAGAAAAACATTTTCTGTGATACTTTTACTTGCCTATTTCTATTTCTTTCTCCAAATCCACAAATGTCTTAAAGATTATATTTCCATTTTAAGATACTGCTCCCTGTTTCTGGAGGGGGCAGAGCAGATCTTCAAACACTATAGTATATATTTGTTGTAGCCTCTCCAAGGGTTACTTAAGCATTCACTTATTTCTGCTAGTTTTCTATAGGTGTGAATAGACATCATGACAAGGGAGACTTATAAAAGAACGCATTGAATTAGGGTCTTACTTATAGTCCAGAGAGTGAGTCCATAACCATCACAGTGGGGAACAAGGTGGTAAGAAGGCAGGCACTAATATTGAAAAGTAGTGGACAATGCTTTTCTTACTTATTTTTCTGTTTCTGTGACAAAAAACTCTGACACAAACAACTTGGGAGAAATAGTTTATCTTGGCACATAATTGTAGGATGCAATCCATCATGCATGAAAGTCATAATGTCAGAAGTTTGAGGTAGCTGGTCATATAACATCTGCAGTAAGGGAGCAAAGGAAGATGAATTAATGTCTTCTGCTCACTTTCTACATTGTTTATGGTCCAGAATCCAAATCCAGTTAATGGTGCCACCTATATTACGTTAGTCTTCTCATCTCAATTAATTGAGTCAAGATTATTACCCACAGCAATGTCCAAAGACCTGACTACCAGTTCATTCTAGATATCATTAGGATGAAAATAGTAATTTATTATAGCTCCTGAAAAGATTCCAAATAGATGACAAAGCCAAACACCTGAAACAAATTACTAAAATTCTGATGTAAATTGTGGTATTAAAAGCTGAGGTGAGTTTCTTTATGGAAGTAGATATAATGAAAAACATCCATATATAAACAAATGTTTAAAATGCTATTTGAGTCATTTAAATGTGAAATGTCCTCAGTAGGCTCATTAGTTTAAGTACTTTTTGTTGTGGAATATTATTTTAATGAGGTAAAGATATGTTACATTTGTTTATGCTGCATAATATTACTTTAACTGTGAAGGTGTGTTACTTTTGTTTATGCTACATTTGTTTAATTGTGTAAAGATGTGTTGCATCTGTTTCATCTTGCCTGCCTAAGACATCTGATTGGCCTAATAAAAATCTGAATGGCCAAGAGCTAGGCAAGATAAAAGGTAGGTGGGGCTGATAGCAGAGAGAATAAATAGGAGGGGAAAGCTAGGTTTGAGAGAGGGAAGAGAAAGGATTAACAGACTGCAACTCACAACTCCAGGGAGGCTATCTAGTAAAGAGGACCCTAAGAAAGACACAGGGATCGCCCAGGGACAGAGAAATGGATGAGATCTACATGAGCAAACTGGGGGTGAGGTTGGGTAATGGAGGGCAAGGGTCAGGGAAAAGAGAGCTTGGGGAGCGGGAGGTCCCAACTGGATCAAGAACAGAGTGGGAGAACAAGGAAAGAGATACCATGATAAATGAAGGCCCCATGGGAATAGGAAGAAGCAGAGTGCTAGAAAGGTCCCCAGAAATCCACAAAGATACCTCCACTATTGACTACTGGCAGTGGTTGAGAGAGTACCTAAGATGACCTACTCTGATGATCAGATGGCCGAACACCCTAACTGTCATGATAGAAATTTCATCCAGTGACTGGTGGAAGCAGATGCAGAGATCCATCTGGGGCCAAGCCCCAGGTGGAGCTCCAGGAATCTAATTGGCAAGAGAGAGGAGGGATTATACAAGCAAGAGATATTGAGACCATGATTAGAAAAAGTATAGGGACAAATAGCCAAACTAGCAGAACACATAAACTGTGAACCAATAGCTGCAGAGCCCCCACAGAACTGGACCAGGTCCTCTGGATAAGTGAAACAGCTGATGAGCTTGAACAGTTTAGGAGGCCCCCAGCAGTGGAACCAGAACCTGCCCTTGGTGCATGAGCTGGCTTTTTGGAAGCTAGGGCCTATGCTGAGATAATTTGCTCAGCCTTGATGCAGGGAGGAACGAACTGGACCTGCTTCAACTGAATCTACCAGGCTGGGCTGACTCCCCAGAGGAGACCTTGCCTTGGAGGAGGTGGGAATGGGGGACAGATTGGGGGGAAGACTGGGGGGTGGGAGGAGGGAGCACAGGGGAATCTGTAGCTCATATGTAAAATTAAATTAATTATAAAATAAAAACACTTATTAAAAAAAGAATATGAGAGAAGGAGAAGGTGTCAGGGATGCCAGGGACCAGCCACAAAAACACCCAATCACCCAGCTGGCCAGCCACAGAGGAAGCAGGAAAGTAAGACATACAGAAAGAAGAAAAGAATGGTAAAATACCCTAAGGCAAAACATAGATAAAGAATAAACAGGATAATTTAAGTTAAGTTAGAAAAGCTGGCTAGAAACAGGCCTAAGATGAGGCTGGGAATTTGTAACAAATAATAAATCTCCATGTCTGTATTTGGGAGCTGAAAGGTGCCCCCCCCCCCCAAAAAAAAAGAATAAGCCCACTGTATTTTGGCACCCAACATGGGACCTATATTTCACATAGGTCCTGAGAAAGCCAAGAGGAAAAAAATATAAGGAAAAAAAAAGTAAAAAAAAGGACATGGCTCATCTAAGAATCTCTGCTATAGTGCAGAGCACTAAACTAGCCTTTTTCACATTAGGTATAAACAGCAAGCTAAATAAAAACACCTGTTGCAGCATGAGCACCTGGAATTCCAGAGCTGGGGGTTTGAATCCAGTTCCCAGTCACAAACCTCCAACCATCCACCAAAGCAGTAGCAGAGGATACAGTAGTAACTTAGCAATTTTTTTTGCTCATGCAGACAGAAAAAGCTAGAGATGCACAGTAAAGACAGACCCAGACAGAAAACAATCCCTGAACAGTTTCCAGTGTATTTAAAAATATGTGTAGTCTTAAGACAGAAAAGAAATAGAATGTAGAATGTCATAAAAAATAGTTTAAAATAATAAAGCCTTTAAAGAGAGAAGTAAGGAAATAAAAAGAATAAGCTACATAGAGTTTTATAGTCCTTGAATTTTTTGATTGCTGATAAGCAAACAACAGCTGCTGGGAGACAAGGGATTGTAACAGGTACTGCTGAAATAAACCAGCCTAGGTACTTTAAGAATGCCTTAACTTTAAAATGGAAAACAAAAAAAAATGTATTATTTTGAGGAAGAGATTATACTTTTGTTTCCACAGGAAATGAAAGGCTGTGGATTTATTCAAAGTTAATAATAATCAGGTTTGTTCAGTGAAGACCCCTGAAAATTCTTGCTACAGACATAAAGAAATAAACCAAGAAAAACTACAGGACAGTTGGTATATAGTTTACTTGCTCAAACATAAAATGAAAATCATCTTTGGCTGGCTTGTGTACAAAGCATAGTACATACCTGTGTTAATGCAGGTACTTATGTAACATTTGAAAGTTTGTGTGTTTTCAGAGCAAACATACTAGGGACCAATGAAAACAGGTGTAACTGGTTTTATATTGAGGTCTTTCATCCACTTGAGTTTTGTGCATGGTGATAGATATGGATCTATTCTATTTGTAATTTTCTTTTCTTTCTTTCTTTTTCTTTTTTTTTTTTTTGGTTTTTTGAGACAGGTTTTCTCAGTGTACCTTTGCACCTTTCCTGGAACTCACTCTGTAGACCAGGCTGGCCTTGAACTCACAGAGATCTGCCTGGCTCTGCCTCCTG